>JBBPOH010000388.1:0-13942 GCA_038091335.1 Phylloporus arenicola | reverse complement strand
TGCGTATGGCGATGCACAAGCGGGCGTTACACGACTCATATGTCTGGTGCCCTTTCATACCGCTAGAGTCCTGCCACGTGCACTTGTTTGCGATGAGAACGCAACAAAAAACGAGAAACAAGAGAGCTATATGGGGTACAAGGTAAACTGGCTACAAAACGGCTCGAGCGGACATTACGCCTGTGTAAACTCGGTGATCACGACGGAATGGATGAATTCCCAGTTCGGCTTGCAGAATGAGCCCGCGATCAAGGAACAAGGTGGCAGTTGCCCCTTATTCGGGGGTTGATGTAACGTTACAAGTTCAACGTTCCGCTCGGCGGATCCATATCAAGATATGCCGCAGTAAGGTGAATGAAATCATGTCGTGATATGATACGGGATGCTGATGCCCGCCACTCGGGCAATCGATTGCAAAGGCTCTAAATCGGCCTTTTCAACGAATATCCCTCGGTGGTGTGCGTAACGAGGCCGAAATTAGGTTGGTTGGTTTGCTTTTGGGTCGTAATGAGGAATAAACTTGGAGAATTATAGGGGACACCGCAGAACATATGTTGCATCGGGGCCGGGCACGATCGTCCAGGCGCTTCGGAAAGCTGGAAGATGCGATCCTGTTATACTTTTGTGCGTCCTTGCTGCCACCATGGGTTGCTGATTTAACGTTTTTCATAGGGATGAGATAGACAAGGTTGGGCACAGCAACCTCCATGGAGATCCATCGGCGGCTTTGCTCGAGGTACTTGATCCCGAGCAAAACAACTCGTTCAATGCAAGTATAAAAAGTTCTTCGGACAACAGCTACTTATCAGTCGCCTTTAGGATCGCTACATCAACGTCCCCATCGATCTCCGCCAAGTGCTCTTCATCTGCACCTCGAACACGCTCGAGACAATATCTGCACCGCTGCTTGATCGAGGTGTGTGACACGTCCCGTCCAGGAAATTCCGCCCTCAGATTGAGATGGGGGACCGCCAAAGTCAACTATGATTTACACAATGAGTTTCGCTGACATATACAAATCAATCGGTGTACATCAGAAATTTGTAGAATGGGTTGGAGGTATTTGCTAAAAGCCACGACGATTCCATCGCATAGATGAACGCAGTGGCAAACATGGTCATCTGCAAAATGCAAAGATTCAGATCTCATCAAAGAATAGCTCAGGCAAGCTGATACTAACCTCCATCGCGGAATAGTATCGGGGGTAGGCTTGTACCAGCTGGGATCCTCTCCTTTACCCAGAACAGTCTTCCATACAGGTAACCGACTGAGAACCAGACGACGCTTCTTCTGATTCCAATTATTCGCAATAGAAAGACAGTGACAGTAGCCGAAAACAACATTGGTGGGGTCCTCGAGGAAGTGAAGCTGGAATCCAGGCAAGCAGTGGATGAAGTGCCCGAAAACCTCGCTTTCTAGCGAGCTACTGTCCATGTCCGAATCACCAATGCCGTGATCTTTGGCGAAGTTGTGGATCCACTCTCTGCTGACCTTGTAGCCAAGGATACGACACGGATGGGGAGGATTGGAAACCCTGGTGGCCCGAGGGCCAGTGTAAGTAGAGCCAGGACATTCTTGAGCAAACCTGGGGGCTTGTTAGCAGACCTACATGATGTCGGAGGATAAGGTGAATGAGTACAGGTCCTGGCCAACTTAAATTCGCATTGAACAATGGGGTCACGTGCAGTCACTTGTCCATCGGTTCCTTCCATTGTACCCTGACAGCGCGTAGCTCAACTGGGCAATCCGATTGTTCTTCCAAACGTAGCGCATAATGGGTTGGCCTGGATATAAGCTCCCTGATCCCCTCAGCCATCAATCGGATCAAAACATGCCAGCTGATCGCACCACCTTTCATCTCCCCGGCCACAGAGATCCCGACGACAAACGCAAGTGCCTTCTCTCTCTACTCGCCGCCTACAGCAAACAGTGGAACCCTCGGAATTTAGAGTGCCCCTGGTATGAACCGTGGGGTCACATATTGGCAGCCTTCGTGGCGGACTTTCCTTCGTGCTCTGTTGCTCCCCAACCGCACCTCTGGTATGACTCTTCCTCCACATTCAAACCGCATACCACTCCACGTCCCGACCACCTCATGTCTACTGAAGACGAGAAATATGACGATATCATGGATGACGTCGGAAACATCACCTTGGGGTCAATTGCATCTATAACCATCCCGTCCCATCGCGACCGTGCTCGCATTCCTGACTTTGCTGTCACCCGCAAGGTTTCATTCCCTCACCCCTGCGATACAATAGATTTCTCCCACTTGTCTCGACGGGTCACTTACGTTGGCTTCCCTTTACTTGCGGAGCTCAAGGCATGTGGTACTCGTACCGACAATATCGAAACAAGTTTAATTAATGCCGTTAAGCCAATGACGCTTGCCCGAAATCAGCTCTTTTCGCAATCCTTTCACCTTTTCCAGATGTATCCTCACCAAGCATCCGTAATACTTGTCGCCATAACCGGATTTTGGTGGTCGTATAACATCTATTATCGCAGGCGGGCAGAGGCACTTGGCCCTGATGTAGGTGGGGGAGACGATGGAGACGATGAAGAACAGAATGAAGATCCAGATTCGTCATTTGACGAACAAGATGGCGTTCACAGGCTCTCGAAACAAGATGCATCAAGCTTGGACGACGAAACGGCAAAAGCCCTTCAAGAGCAGCTCCATGCTTATGGTGTCGCCCTTGACAAGCTCAGGGACTTGTCTCTTTTTCATGCCGTAATGCCGGAGCTTGTTGAAGGTAAATGGTCGAAATACTTGCTTTTTGGCAGCCCACCGTCGAATCAGGTTCTGAGCCTGATGCATGACTATCTGTATAACATAGTGCACTATGTTTATCAGGGAGAGAGGGGCTAAGACTGTCACCATCCATTGTGTTTTGGAAAAAAATCACTCTCACTCGGAGTTGGAGGTCACTGTCGTCGTCGTCGTCGTCCACACTCGGTGGACATCGCCCCGTTCGTATCCGGTTGCGTATCGCCGGATTTCATTCGATCCTTCGTCTTTCTGCGCACTCGGCGCATCTATTCATCTCTCGCCCTTTCGCAACGTCATCACTCTATGTCCCTTGCCGTCGTTCATCTCTCTCTCACCCCATCCTTGCCCCATCCTTGTCGTATCCGCCCTATCCGAGTAAGGCCGATACGGGATGCTGATGCCCGCGAGGATACCAGGTCGAGGGCGGAAGCTCGGGTCAGACCCGAGCAATCGCACCTTGGAGGACGCCACAACCAAGAGGTCGTCTGAGGCTCGGCGATGAATGTTATTGGCGGGAAACATACCACAAAGCGTCGCGCGAACGTGGCGTGTCGTGTAAACTGGACGAGGCATATCTGACAGATCGACCAAGACCTGGATCCAGGCGTTGCTGTACGGATTCAGCCAACCCCAACCTTGTCATCCGAGGAAGAAGCGAAATGGTATAGCCACGGTGAGTCATGTGGTCCAATCATCCTGCGTTTCTTACACGACGCCAACGCCGACGCCATGGTCAGCGAATGATATGGCGCTGTGCTGCGGTGGTATTCATTCATCACATACCGTCGGGTAAAGCCCTTTGCTAGGCGTAACGACAACGCAACACCGCTCCGCAGCAATCTTGGGATGAGGCATCGTGAAGACAAGCAGGGCATAGAACAATTGCTGTTTGGGATGTGATATTCTGAATTCAGGTCTGGCCAGACACCCATGAAAGGTGACACGTTCGTCTCCTTGGTGTGCCAAACAATCAAAGCTTGCGCCATGCATACGAGCCCTTACATGAACATCGCTCTGTACCCGTCCAAACTTGCGTGTACACCGAATCCTGAATGCTTCAGATTGATCACTATGATACATACGGGGCCAGGTCGTGGCAAGCCATACCTTTTCACTGTGATGATGATTTCGTATTGACGCAAAGCACTGCCATTGGGACTATCTTTAGGTGAATCATCGTTTTGCTGCGATGTTAATTCGTCATGCATGTAACAGGCCGGTAGGGATTATATCCCTCGAGTACGAGACAAAATGCTTCTCTGGACTCACTGGTTGGAGCTTTTCTACGTATTCCTTTGCAAAGATATCACGCTGTACGACATGGATTCCCTCCTGATCGCTAGGCTTGTGGGTTACTTTTGGATTAGATATGTGACACATCAGACTAAATTATGGAGAAAAACACATGGGACATTCCAAGTTTCGTTGCAAACGTTATCCTTATTCTTACTCATAACCATATCGTCACCATGTCTCATCGACCCCGATAACCAAAGCCTTCAAAGTAGCCCGAGTCACGCATAAACGACGTCCACCGCTCGTCTAGCCGCGACTCCTGCGACACCAGCCCGAGCTCGGTCAACTCACTCGGCGGGGCCGGTTGCGCTTGCGGCGGCGGTTGCGCTTGTGGTTGCGCCTGGGGTGGCGGGGCAGGCGGCAGCGGGTAGGGGTTCGCAGGACGCTCGTACGCGTGTGGATGGTGCTGGTGAGGATGGTGTGAGTGTTGTTGTGGGCCTGGATAACCCCCGCTTGTGGGGTAGGCCGGCGCCCCGAATGGGTGGGATGTGGGCGGAGCCCAAGCGAATGATGCAGTCCCTGCCACTGCTGGCGTCGTCGTCGCTGTAGTCGTCCCCGGCCGCGGCTGCCCAGCCGTTTCCAGAGGCGTGGAAAGGGGATTGTGTTGTGGGTATGGATAGTGAGATCGCCGAGGCGGTCGCCACTGTGGCATGACCTCTGACGGAACGTCCTGGGCAGTATACTCTACAGCTGCAGACCGCGCGGCCGGATAGTGGAGTTGATTCCGTTCCCAGGGATTCATGGAGGTGGAACTCTCAGGCCGGTACAACTGCTGCATGGATGACCCCGGGAGGCTGCTGGGGGGCGGTATAAACCCAGGGCGAACACTTTCAGATGTGCGTGTCAACTCTGGGATGCGTCTCGTCGATACGAAGCGTGTTCTCCCAGCAAAGATGGCAAGTTCGTCGTCATCGATCTCTTCGTTGACAGTCCATTGTTGACCCAACTGGCCCGACATTTTTTCGTTTTGAGAGGCAGCCAGCGCATTGTGGGCCTTCTCGCTTAGTTTAGTTAGGATGGGCTGCAAGGATGGCCAGAGTGAGCGAGATGAAACCCCAGATCAAGTGTTGGCGGACTCTTACAAGTGCTTTCGCTGCCCTGCGACTACGAGCTGCTGCTTTCGTGAAGAGCACACAGGCCGCATCAAGTTCCTTGATCGCGTTAGACGCCAAAGGAGATCGAGGTCCACGAGTCACAATAGTGCCAAAGACGATCTGCTCACACAAACTATCAGTAATCCCATGAACGACACAACGAACGACACCCGCACCGCAGCCGAGAATCCAAACGTCCATATTGTCCAGAATCGTTCACAAATTCGAGGATTTGTTGTGTACTGCGCATCAATGGTCCGCAGGACAGTCGAAGAGGCCCGATAGCTGACGAGGAACGATGGCGCATATTGACTCTTGAGTGGATTGACAGGGTTCTCTATGATAGCCTGCGCAAAGAAGCTCCGATGTAAATAGAGCAAGACTGGGTATGTATGAATTCCTTGTCCAAAGCACAAGAACAACGTGACGTACGACTTTCCCGTGCGTTTGACATGACGAACCGGCTCATGGTCTCGGGTATTGATAAGTCATCTGAGGGCAATGTCGGTACGTGAGAGGTCACCGAACTGGCTACTTGTGCCGCATCCCCAGGAATGGGGAACTCGCGCACTTTACGATCAAGTTCCATGACCGTTGCATAGCTGGGTACTTCAGCAGTCAAGGTCCGTGCTGCGACCTCAGCCACACATTCACATGCGAAGCGGTAGTTCCATGATTCGACTGCAGACGGGATGTTGGTAATGGTAAACGAAATACACAGACACCCACATATAACATCAAGGTCACTCTCTGGTTTGCCGCTGTCGCTCCCAGCTCCTGGAAATCGGCAATCAATGTAAGCGAGAGAGAAGCTCGGCGGCCTGCCCGTATTGAGGCTCTTCAGACAAACAAGGAAGTTGTCAGCCAAACAGCTATCAAAACGTTGTGGCTGGTACCTACATGCCAAGAATCCGCAACAAAGAGATCCCAAAAGAGAATACGCCGTCGCTGCACGATTTTGTCAGGCAAGCCCCATCGTGTGCTGTCGCGATCTAATCCCACAGGTCAGGTAATTACACGTTATTAATATGGACACTCACGGAGACCAATCTGGTAAAATGGATACAGGATGATAAGCAACTATTACGGAGCATCTCTCAAGAGAATAAAGACCCACGGATTGGGAAAGATGCGCGGCGAGCACAGTCAGGGACCATGTGGTTTCCATGCTGGTTTCCATTGCCGAAACTTCATTCCCACTCATAGCGTTGTAAATACTGAGCATATGGAGTGCTTGAATGGTCACCAAGGACGGCTTTTCCATCAGGGGCTGCAAACAAATGGCCGCACGCGCTATCTGATGATAGTGTTCCGCCTCTGCACTCCCTGGTTCCTGCTCAAGATCAACGAGTCCACCCATGGCAAAAATGAGGAAGAGCAACGCAAGCTCTTGGGAACTTTTATTGCCGTCTGTCGCCTTGGGTGGTCCATTTGAATAATATATTGGAAGCAGTTCTTCCATGATCTGCTCCTTGGACACGTTATGGAACAGCCAGCCAGCTTGATCACAGTACGTCTGTGCTAGGTAACTGGCGCGTTCCCAGTTGGGCAACTGTCTTTCAATCATTTCGCGGGCAATAGCAGTTGAACCCGTGGGTGTAAAGGGAAAGCCTTGCGCAACCATGCGAATCTCTTGCGGCAACGAAGTAGCTTCCGTGTCCTTGGCCGAACCGGGTGTCGAACAGCCCGTCCCGTCAGGCCGTGCCAAGTTGTCGGACTAGCGATAAGATGAGCGTGGATACGCAGATCGAAAACAGGACAGGAACTTGCCATCAAGAGACACTGACATAAAGCGGGGATGCAAGTCATATAAAGCGGGGAACGTGCACGATCGCCGACGGGGACGCACCTCCGATCCGCCTGTAGGTCCAAAGAAGCGAGATATGCCGCTGTCGTTGATGGAGAGGGTGCCAAAGGTGTCCAGGATCTCAGTGGGGTGTCCGGCAGGACCGGACTCGTCGGCGGAGGTTGACGGTTCGTCGTCCCTGTGATTGACGCCCAAAAGGTCTTCGCGAAGGAGTGGGTGAGGCTCCGTCGAGTGCTGGGATTGGAGTTCGGCCAGGGCATCCTCGAGTTGTCGGATCCGCTCGCTCATTTTGGCTATCCGGCGATGCAGGTGCTCGGTAGCCGCGAGAACGAACCTGACAGGGGGCGCTTAGGATGCCGGGAAACAAGAAATGCAACATTGTGTATACCTGGTTCCTTGACCAGTCGACAAGCTGCCTGTCGACATCACAGTTATGCAAGTGGCACATGCTGATGACGAAACGGAGCGTACCATTAGGGCACAATGCCGCGCAACCCCGCCTCTGTGCGAAAAGAACCAGTGAGCGATCTATCGCAGGAGCCACATGGGCGCGAAAACGTACCTGGCATGATTGGCAGGGGATTTGCTTATCGCATTTTATTTTCAACCTAGTGGGATTAGGTCAAAATGAGGAAAAGGCTTGCACGCGCGGTGATCGCACCTCCTGCACTCAGCGCACGAGATCTGACCATTATTCCTCTTCTGTTCAATTTCGCGTGTGTGGCCACCATCAAATCTGCACTCGTCAATCTCTCTGTGACTAGCCTTGCGTTTAAGCTTGCTTTTGGGTGGTTCTGGAGGCATTGGGGGTAGTTGGAGGGGAAGTGAGCGGCACCGTACAGAAGATGCGCGGTGAGTTAAATGTGCCGCGCTGTGGCGTGAAAATCCATGGCAACTGGCTTGTCAGAGCATATGCCTCACTCGGTAGGATCGACTAATAAAAAATACAGAAATGTGTACAAAAGGAAAGAAATGTCCTTTCATCTGTCAGTGACACTGGCTGGGGGATCCTTAGAGATTTTTCCTATGACGCATTTTACGCCCAGCGGCACCGTCGTATGAGCCCTCCTCCATCCACTTCACCCCAAGGTGAGGCCTCGGAGACACCAAAACCTGGCAAAACACTTTCCGCGTAAACTCCCCAATCAACTTATCCACCCTGACGGGACAAAGGGAAGCCGCGGTCCATCTGTCAACGCTCGCGTCAGAATGTCCAAACCTTCTTCCCTTCCCTGCTTTGTGGGTGGGTAAACAAGGGTTGCAGAACACTGGAAGCGGACCCCGCCAGTTCGCTCTGCTCAAAAGGAGCTGCGAATCTGGATGAGGCACTACTGCCACCGCGGGCCCATGCACATACCACAATCGTGTGTTGGATCAATGACCACACTAGAGCCCAATGGTTTGCACCTGAAAGTTGAGACATATCAACCCCAAAATATAGCTGGCCCCACATCAAACAGGCTTTTGGATTTGCGACATAGCCTGACGTCAGGACTGCGTAGAAAGTCTCTACAGAGATCGCAGCGATCTCGCCCAAATTACAAGTGATGCTAGCTGTCGTCACCTCAGAGAGGCGGTGTCTATCAAATGATATCAGCGTCCAGTCGTCCACAAAGTTAGAATGGATCCAGCAGCAATATAATGAACTCCACGACCATTCCCCGGCGTAGCGCCCGCTGCGGATTGCACAGAAGCATCGTCGTTTGCGTCAGACACGACTGAAAAACACGAGAACGGAGAAGTCAGAAAAAGAACGTTGACAAGAATTAACCAGTTGTCCGGCTGTGGGACCGGAAAGAGGCGTAAAGAATCTCCCACCAGTGACTGTTTCAGCGTTAGAGTAGCATAATTTCCGAAGAATGAGGAGATGGATAGAATCATAAGAGAACGTACTATCAAGCCGATATAGTATGTCATGATAACTAGATCACCCGAATTTTCCCCACCCGGGGCAAGTGACATCACTGCAAGAGCACAAATGAAATGGCGTAAAGAGCGCAGGAAACATACCGTTCGAACCACCTTCTCATGTGTGGGGAGACATCCGAGAAGGCGAGCAGTGCCAGATTTAGGCACAATAGGATGCAATCCACGTCCACGACCAAAGCTGTTGTGCAACATTTCACAACAAACAAAGCGGAGAAACCTTTGGATGTCAAAAGGAGATATGAACGGACAGTCGCTGGTTCATCGCACCCCGTCAACGGTTTACCTTGTTCGCACCCATTTCGCATCCCATGTCTCGCATTGCAGACGTCGTTCAAGTATCTGGTACCGATCGTCGAATTTCGCGTCGGCTACGAGGTATCCCATGCGGCAGATGCTCTGCTGTAATGGAATACGACCGAGGAGCATGGTGGAGTGTTGTCAGCGAGCTGGCGAACGAGCACTGGAAGGCGTGCCCAAGAAAGCCACATGTGTGGCCGGCCCGCATGGCATGCACACCCACTACCCCGCCCGACCCAGCGATCACTTTACCTCCCCCAGTAACCATGAAACAGTGCAATGGTCCAGTCGCAGAGACCACCGCTCCCCAAAACCACACTTGGATCGCGTCCGGGTGCGAGAGGAAGCGAAGGACCTTGGAGCAACGAAAGCAGCAGCTCGAGCAAGACGAGTACGCGAAGAACGTGACGACGAAGAGCGTGGTGTGCGCAGGGTGCAACAAGGAGATCAGCCTCGACAAGAGGTCAAAGTATTATCCCGGCTTGTGGCTCAAGCACAGACGTAAATGCCTGAGCATCGAGAAGCTTGAGGTTAGTAAAGTCTGGCTGGAAGACCGGTGAGCATACTGACCTCTCTGAAGCGCAGGAAAGCCTTTGCTGCACAAGGACTGAGCGGCACTGGACCAACGCCCTATGCGATCGGTGGTGGCAGTAACAGTCAGGGAGACGTGATGCAATTCGGCCCTGCAGAATGTTACGAAAGCCACGGTGCAGCAGTGACACACCAACCATCAACCGGTCACTCTGACTCTGACACGATGTCGTCCAGCGAGGACGACGATGAAGACGAAGATCTCCTGTCTCATGAGCCATTCCCGAGTGAGTTCTCGAGCTTATACTTTACAATGAAAAAGAAGTCAAAACGTCTACCTTACCCTTACCCACAGCCTTGAACAGCGATTTTTACCGGAACGAACGTTACTACCACCGTTCTGGTGAATGGGTGTACCGATATGCTACCCAAGACGAAATCACGACCAACCTCTTCCATGGCCAGAACGAGCCGTACCCACGTCTGGGCAGTCGTCCTTTTACGCAGCACGTTGTGGAGACTGGAGGTCAAAGCGAGACATCATTAGTACAAACCGGGTCGAACAAGCGGTTTCACATCCCGCACATCCGGCCGACAGAACTCAACGAACTTGATGGATCTCAAACTACAACCTGGTACAGTGCACCCCCGTTCAGCGCCGAAATGCGCACGCTGGGAGGCGGGAGATAGGTGGAGGAGAAAAACACGGTCCATTGTATTGTCTCGTTTTTGATTTTCTGACAGCAAAATTATCTAAGTAATTGAAAAATTTAACTTCAGTTCAGTGCACGCTTCTTTCATTCGTGTTGCGCCACATCCACTGAGTCGCAACGGGTGGCCTCGAGGCTGCACTGACACATGAGGCATTGCGGGTGGAAGGGCGCTGGGTTCACTGCCTCGTCTGTAGGCCCTTCTTCTTGCTCCACAACATGTCTGAACGACCATATTTCGAGACTGTACGAGTAAGCGACTACCTCTTTTCCACTCGGCAGGTTGAGAAATACGACCACCATAGTCGTTTGCCAACGTTCCCATCACCGAACACGGGGTGGATACGACGTCTTTTCTGGAAGCCTCGGACGGGCTTTTGAAGCTATTTGGTGCGTCCACAATTACGTCTCCCACCTCTGAATTTTCCCTGATTTAGTTCTGGCCACAGATTTACTTGGGTCTGGTGTTTTCGGATTTGTCCAAGCAGACATTAAGGGCA
The DNA here is from genome assembly GCA_038091335.1 of Phylloporus arenicola. Lineage (NCBI taxonomy): Eukaryota > Fungi > Basidiomycota > Agaricomycetes > Boletales > Boletaceae > Phylloporus > Phylloporus arenicola. The sequence continues at coordinate 3,005 of JBBPOH010000388.1, read as the reverse complement.
ACATTGAGGAACGTGGACGGTTTTTCTATTCACAAATTCATTCCCACACGAACCTGAAATTGCTCCTGACAGGGTGTTCGCTCGCGACATCGAGATGCTTCCCAGAGTTCGACAACGCTCGAGAATCTCGTGAGAAGCGAGACGTCAGAAGGACTTCGTAATGGAATCGCTTGTCTGGTACGTCTAACGCGGTGAGCGACACGTCTTGTCTCAGTTGCCAGCACACGACTCACCAAGCCGGAATAAACAACCATCGTAATAACAAATGGAATTATTTTTAGTGGTCTCATGTTTCTATGCAAGGCATTGCAACACATGCAAAATGATCCATCTGTGGAATTACACGTGTGCTTCAAGCGCTCATATGACGAAGTGCTCAAACATCACTACACGTTTATCGTGCGTGCGTTGGCAATCGTACGTTATCGACTGTCCCTTGCTATTATTCAGTCGAGGGCGCTGGGCTTATTGGGTGCTTTTCACCAGGTCGCTGTCAGGGCAGTCCCTTACCGCCGAGATTTCATTGCGCGCATCTCGCAGGGAGGGGACAAGGAGAAATTTGGCACTGAGCTCGGCAAGTGGTTGAGTGGGCTGGACATCATTGTCAACCACTTGAAGGCTTTCTTGGAGGAAGGAGGGTATGGAAGGGTGTGACCGGAGATATCCTGACGGCGTGAAGCGGAGAATCAAGGTAATAGAATTATGTCGCGTTGACAACTTGTAGAGAAAACGGTGTAGATTGGTCGCATCTCCCATTGTTCCCTCCACAGTGACACATCTTGGCAGACGGGAGATGCGTAGCACCGATGACTACGATAGGAGGCGGCGAGTAATTGAAAGAGTCCGCGGATTTGTTTGGGCAGCGCTAAATGTCTCTCCGTGCACTATACATGAGAGCGCAGTGGCGTTCATGGACATGGGATGAGCGGAGGCCACTCATGTCAACTTGCCGTAAGCTGTCCTGTTCAATCACACTTCCCTACCTCGATGGGAGAGTCAGATGACGTTTTGATAACGATCTGGCTGTAAACAGATGATGAATGTCAGAAACAGAACTCGGCTGAGACATGGCCTACGAGAGGGGAAATCCATGCTTGGGAAGAGTGATTCCTCGTTGAGTCTGAATCGGACATGTCTATGTCGCGTCTGTGTTGGCATCAGTGGCAGGACCTCCGTATCAGACTTTGGTCAATGCATATCAGATGTGATGGGCGTAAAGGAATGTGACTGCTTCCCAAAGCAAAGCCTCAATTAAGGATGTTATCGCGATCGACGCCTACTGCAAAAGGAGATATCAGCCTTCTGTGGGGAAGAGCGTAATATGCAGGCTCGGCGCTCACGGAGAACATGGAACACCGGTGGAATTGAAACCGTATGCCATCGTTGCGAGTGGAACCGCGTGGAAGGACGGACGAGGCTTGACCATATGGGTCCATGTATTTTCCTGAGCAATGTCAACGGCGATCAATCGATTATTGAATACGACATGGACTGAAGTTCCGGAGATGCGGATTGAGCCAAAAAAAGTTCTTCACATGGAATTACGATCGGAAAATGAAAATAAAGGAAAATATGTCATGTAGTGTAACGGATACTGAAACACCACAGAAAGATCGCCAGCTGTGGGAGGTGAGAGGTCCGTCTTAGACCCGAGCGAGTATGTAAAAGAAGACGAGCAGAATACAGAGATGGAAGGTGGCTGGCTGTAGCACGCCAGACTAGGAGCAATCAAATCATGACCGAAAGCATCGCAAAATGATAGAGAAATGAAAACCTGGCGATGCTCACAGAACAACAGTTTTTGATATCACGTTTCTGGAAATGCCGGATGAGAGAAATGGAAAATTTGAAACGTTCCGAATGGAAACACGGAGGCTAGACAGCGAGAAAAACAAGAGTTTGCGAGCGACAAAGAGTCGGCCTGCCACTGCAAGGGACGTTCCTGGCGAGATAATTAACGAGAAATGTTGTGCGGAGATTGAATGTGTCCGTGTGAATTAAGCTTTGGTTATGTTCTCGAAATCCCGGATCTGTGACATATTTTTCACTTGTTTCTGTAAATACGCTTTGGACCCGAACTAGCTTACACGCATATTAACCCCTTCTCTTTCTCTCTCTTTTTCTTCCAGTTTCCCTACTTCCACTCCTTCCCCGTATCCGACGATATGGACGTGGACACTCATCCGTGCGTCCCCGCCGATCCCACTAGAAACGTGACCTTCACCGTCGCCACTCCCCTCGCACCTTCATCGCTCTCTGCTCCCTCGTGCGCATCTCCTTCTGATCCGTATCCACGCGTGCTCACCAGCCTATCAGCAATCCCCGCAAGCGCAAGACCCCCCCAGCTTCAGATATCTCTCCCAACCCCGACGCAAAGCACATCAAGCCCTCTCCCACAGCGCCCAAAGGCGAGTATGAAACAGGGCGCGTCATATGTGAAGTCTGTGGCGAGGGTGTTTCCTTCCGGGACGAGGGAACCGGCGGTTTCACCTTGAAACATTGGGACGCACATCGTCAACAGTGGTATGCCTCATCCATCTGTCTCAGAGCTTGCCCATCGACCCACCGTTGCTCTAGTGCGAACACTACCCAGTCCGTCCCCGAGCCGGTAATTTATACTCCAGAGAGCACCGCCGAAGCTCTCGCTAATCCACCGCCAAAACGACGCCGTGCTAAGCGGACTGAAGATGAGCGTATCGATTACTTGCGTGCAGACCCCTACGTCGCCCAATTTGAGGCCTATCGGGTCTTGTGTGCTTCCTGTGACAAGTGGATTCGCCTGCGCCCTAATTCCACATATTGCTCTATTCCATGGGACGCTCATCGCAAGAGCTGCTTATCAAAGAAAATGTGGGTCAATCGGTAGCTTATCCGGCTCCCATCCAGAATTTACATTCTCATATAGTAACACGAAAAATAGCTATGGCTTGGAAGAGCGTAATTCTTTGCTTTCAAAGGACCCTGATGTACGCAAATTCGACGCCGAGCGTGTGCTTTGCAACCTC
>JBBPOH010000387.1:0-13952 GCA_038091335.1 Phylloporus arenicola | reverse complement strand
CCTTCTCCAAGTTCTCCCCCCCCTCCACCAGCCCCCACACCTCCATATCCCGCGGCGCAGTCCGCACATCAAACGCCACCTCCCGCGCAACATGGTCGATCGTGATCTCCGTCACGTACGCCGGAAACGACAGCGCGACACCGAGCTGCCCAGCGTCCCCGCTCATCGGCCAGCACAGCCCGCTGTGGATATCCTGGTGCAGCGCCGTGATCGGAGACCGCCCCAGCTCCCGCCCGTGCCCCGTCATCCACCCCAGCACCGTCCCGCGCACCGTCGTCGGCCGCATCTCCAGCGTCGGCGACGTCAGGCTCGGTATCGGCCGCGCACCCCCGCTGTGCAGCGCAAAATCGGCGCGCGACACAGTGTCCCGCGTCGTCGTCCGCACGACCGCCGTGTCCACCAGGTGCGAGATCAGCCCCGTCACGTCCGTGCCGTCGCTCGACTTGATGGTAAGACCACGCCCGGAGCTCACCGCGCTCGACAGCTTCGACCACCACGCCGGACCAGCGTCCTTGACAGTATGCTGCGAGTGCTCGAGCGCTTCCTTGATCCCTCCTTCGACGCTGCTCAGTCGGTCCTCGAGTACCTTGAGCTTCTTCCGCGCGTCCTCGTCACTTGCGGGCGACGGCGCAGAGTCAACGGCATCGAGTTGCGCTTGGAGCACGTCCAGCTGTCGCTTCACATCCGACAGCCCGTGGCTTGCCGATGCTCGCAGGTGCGTCTCCGCCTCTGAAATCCGCTTCGTCTCTTCGCGAACCCGCGCTTCGAGTGCATAGATCCTATTCACCACTTCTCCATGCGCACGTGCCTCGAGGTCTTGCTGAGCCCGCGCGCGTTGGTGGTCTAGTGAAAGACCAGAAAGCGCGGATTCAATGTTTTGCAACCGCACAGTCAGTTCATCAAGGTTCGTAATCGGTGCTTCCGGTGCGTGGTAAGGGCGAGAGGCACGATCTGGTAGCAGTTGGGCTAGTGGATCATAGAGGTTGGCCCACGCTAGGTAAACGACGAGCCCCACGATGGCAAGTCGGGTGACATATATGAAAAAGTTGGCATCAAGCGAGGATATCAACGCAGCAGGCTTGTAAAACAGAACATAAAATGTCGATCCTAGAATGCGCCCGAGTACGAGGAATATGGCCGATACGATCCGGACTTGTATGGCGAGGATGTTCAAGAAGAACACTGCAGTTCTGTTGACTAGACGGCCGAGGAGGCCGCCGATCGAGAACGTGGCATGGCGAGCATCAGAAGTGTCGGTTATGCCATCCACCGCAGGGGGTTCGTCGCTCTCTAATATCACCTCCAAACTATCCGGCAAACCGTCCTCCAGGTTAGGATAGAATTTGGATGGCGGTGGTACCGAGGTACGGGGTACAGATGTGCGTAGCACGGACTCCCGACCCGCAGTGGCAAGCTGTGCGGATGAATGCTGCAGAGACATTAGCCAAGGTGTCGTCCCCAAGCCACACAAACTGACCTGTTCACTGCCGACGCTGCTCTCTTGGTCGACCTCGGCCTCATCGAGTTCGACCTCGCCGCCTTTGGATCCCTTCTTTCTTCTTCTCCGCTTGTCGTAGCCGGCTACGGGGAGGGAGGTCAAAGTGCCGGGACCGAGATCCTTCTTCTTTATCTTTCTTCTGCGCTTTTTTCCCTCGTCCGAAATCTGGTCGTCCGAGTCTTCCAAGTCGGACATGGAGGGACGGTAAGCCTTGTTGTCCAGCGAGATGCGGATTCGCTTCTGGCTAGAAATGCTCTTCCTGGAAAGAGACTCTTCATCCTGCTGCCGTTTCCGCTCGTCGAACTCGCGCTCTAGGTCGTCGTAGTCGAGGCTAGACTCTTTGCCATTGGTAGTTGCGGCAGAGACATCCGCTGGCTCGGTGGACCGCTGTCGCAGATAGAACGAGGTTGCGGTATTGATGGCACGCTTGGACATGTCCAGGGCCTGTTCAAACGGACTTTTTCCCCGCGCGCTGTTGTCAAACGACTGGGACTGTTCGGGTTCGGAGTCGGATACGTGTGTGAGCGCGGACGCCTGCTTGGAGATGGGCTTTCGATGGGTGAGACGGCTCGGCGGCGGAGCGAGGCGACGGCTCGAGGTGGAATGGGTCTCCTTTTCGTACTCGACAGAGGTACTGCGGGGTACGCCAAGGCTGGTCTGGGAGCCAGAGGCCCAGGTGGCATTTGGGTTGTTTGGGGGCATGTCGTAGGAGGTGGATGCGGCCTGGTTGAATGCGGCTGCGATGTTGACCGTGGTGTCCGTGACGTTCCACTTTTCTGGCTGGAGGGATTTGAGGCGTGCGTAGCGGACGAGCGCCGTCTCGTCCTGGGTATCTGATGGCTCCAGGTTCGACGCGGAGTGGGCTGGTGCGCTTCAAGAGGGTGAAAAAGACGCGTTTAGAGGTGTTTTGAGACCTACCCGTGCAGAAGCTGTCTTGGCTGAAAGTTGTGTTGGTTGGTGTTCTGGGATGAAGGTTTGTTGAGAAAAGTACGATGATCGAGACGTCTGCCTTGACCGAGGGGTGTGCCCGAGAAAGACATGTACTAGTACTCACACACCGCGGCCACGTTGTTGCCTCGCGGTGGGCACGAATTCAGCGTTGCTCGTCGTGGTCGTCGTCGAGGACAAGTTGTTGTCTTATATTTGGGCCCACAAGTAAGATACACAACGGACACAATGTACACTACTAACAATCTAATTCGTATCACTGTGGACGACAATAAGCACCCCAAAGCACAAAGCACCTCCACACGCACCAAAAAGTAGTCTGGAACCCGCCGCGACACAAGTGGCTCACCCGCCCGTGGTGCAGGATCAAATTGAAGGCTGCGAGTCCATAAGCACCAGCCAAGCAAAACAAAACACGGCCCACAATGTGTACGATAGCTTTTCATCAATCTCCATGATCGCAGCCTGATTACCACATCTATAGCAGTAATTCGGGGCGCTGAAGATGGTCACAACGTTCCGGTCTTGGCTCCAGCTGTACCCTGCACAACCATAAGCACGCGTGCACAACGATCCGCATACCAACTCACCCTCCATCACCAGCTGGTGGGCCCGCGCCACGAGCGTCAACCCGTTGTTGTGATTGAACGCCTCCGAAATGTCCTGCCCAAACGTGTACCCCGCCCCGCGGGGTGAAATTCCCCAACCACACCGATCATCAGGATCAGACCACAGCAAATCACACATCGGTCCTTCGTGAGGCACCTCTTGGACGCGATCGATTGACCGAACATGGTCAAGGGTATCAATCGAGGGTGAAAGTCCACCGTGAAGACAAAATATCTATCGAGTGCTCAGAAAACCAAACCCATGCGCCACAGCACCGCACTCACTTGGTTATCGATCAGCGCAGTCAAAGGGAGGAAATCGAACAGGTCGGTAAAGAAACGCCACACGTTGGCATTCCCATATTTTCGCAGGCACTCGTCGTAAAACCCATACACCTGCGTGATCTGCCTCGACTCGTGGTTGCCCCGCAAAATCGTGACCCGGTCCCGATACCGCAGTTTCAGCGCGACAAGGAGAGTGACCGTCTCGACCGAATAGTATCCGCGGTCGACATAGTCACCCATGAAGAGATAGTTTGTGTCTGGTGAATTACCACCGATCCGGAAGAGCTCAGAGAGGTCATGCTGTGTGCGCGAGGATGAGCACGAGACGGACGAGCCGATCGACATAGATCACGCCAAAGAAAGGACACGCACGAATTGACCATGAATATCGCCACAGACGGTGACTGGACACCTGACTGGCTGCACGTTGGATTCCTCCATCAGGATCTCCCTCGTCTTTCAATGTCGGTCAGAGTTGATCTTGTACACCACCGCGAATGAGCACGAACCTTGTCGCAGAGTTTCTTTACGTCTGCCTCTGCCAGCTGTTTGCATTGGCCGAGTTGTTCAATCCAGCCGTCGATTTCGTGTTCCATCGTAGTCAAAGTTGCTCGTCGTTCGGTCAATAAACCCAGGTCACGCGTCACGCTTCATATCAGAAAGCAGTCACGACCTCAATCAATGTCACGCTCGCGCCTCTCTGCCATGTCACCATCCGAAGCTGTCTACACAACCGACGAAGTGAGTACTCGTCCTCAACGACCCCGACGACTGACTCCCACCAGTACGGAAGGCCGTTCATTATCCTCAGGGAACAGGCAAGAAAGACCAGAAGTCATGGCATAGACGCCATCAAGGTCAGCTCGTCGTGCGCACCATCGAACACGCTCACACCCCCTTCAGTCCCACATCCTCGCAGCGAGGACAGTCGCCAACATCATCCGCACGTCCCTCGGCCCACGAGGTGCGCTCTCCCCCGCCTTCGCACGTGATCTGTATCTCATCCATCCCCAGGTCTCGACAAAATCCTCATCTCGTCGGACGGCGACATCACCGTCACAAACGATGGCGCGACCATCCTCGGACAGATGGAAGTCGAGCATCAGATCGCAAAACTCCTCGTCCAGCTCTCCAAGAGTCAGGACGACGAGATCGGAGACGGCACCACTGGCGTCGTTGGTATGTGTCCACCCCCTTCTGAGCACACGCGTTCACGCCCCTGTACAAGTCCTGGCCGGTGCCCTCCTCGAGCAGAGCGAGGCACTTCTCGACCGTGGAGTCCATCCCATCCGCATCGCAGATGGCTTCGACAGGGCTTGCGCGGTGGCCGTCGAACAACTCGACCGCATCTCGGATCGCGTCGACTTCTCGTCCGAAAATAAGGAAAATCTGATCAAAACGGCCACAACAAGTCTGGGCAGCAAAATGTGCGCATCGCCTTCCTTTTCCTGTTCTGGACTGACTCTGGCAACAGTGTCTCAAAAGAGATCAAGCAATTTGCGCAGATCGCTGTGGATGCGGTTCTGACGGTCGCGGATACCGAGCGTCGTGACGTCCCCTTTGACCTCATCAAAGTAGACGGCAAAGTCGGTGGTTCGCTCGCTGACACGACCCTTATCAAGGGCGTGCTCATCGACAAGGACATGTCACATCCCCAGATGCCCTCGTCCGTCAAGGATGCCCGCCTCGCGATCCTCACTTGCCCATTCGAGCCACCGCGTCCAAAGACAAAGCACAAACTAGACATCACCTCCGTCGACGAGTACAAGAAACTCCGAGAGTACGAAAAGGAAAAGTTTGCGGACATGATCAAGATGGTAAAGGACACCGGTGCGAACCTGGTCATATGCCAATGGGGCTTTGACGACGAGGCAAATCATCTGTTGATGCAAAATGAGCTGCCCGCTGTGCGGTGGGTTGGCGGACCAGAGATCGAGGTAATGTATCCAATGCATTCAGTCGTCGCTCGCGTTGTAATACCCTCCTCAGCTGATTGCCATAGCTACACACGGCCGTATCGTGCCTCGATTCGAGGAACTCACGACAGAAAAACTCGGCAAGGCGGGCATCGTGCGCGAAATCACTTTTGGCACAACGCGCGACAAGATGCTCGTCGTCGAAGATTGTGCTAATACGCGTGCTGTCACCATCTTTGTCCGCGGTTCGAACAAGATGGTACGAGTAAACGGCCCACGCGCTACGTATTCTCACCGTTCCTCAGATTGTGGATGAAGCAAAACGGGCGTTGCATGATGCTATTTGCGCCGTCCGCAATCTCATCGTGGACAATCGGGTCGTGTATGGTGGAGGCGCCGCCGATATCAGTTGTTCCATCGCCGTCGCAAAGGCTGCCGACGAGGCAAGTGCTCACAAAGTCTGGCAGGGGCCGCTTTTTTGACTTGTAATGCAGATTCCCTCGATAGAACAATACGCGATGCGCTCTTTTGCTGCTGCGCTAGATGCCATTCCGCTTGCACTTGCGGAAAACAGTGGTCTCTCCCCGATAGAGACGCTCACCCAGGTCAAAAGTCGACAGGTGACGGAGAAGAACTCCCGTCTTGGAATCGACTGTGCCGGTCAAGATGAGAATGGTAAGTCTTTTTATAGCTTCAAAACACCTTCCTGTGCCTATGTCGGCCTGTAGATATGAAGACGCAATTTGTATACGACCCGTTGATCTCAAAACGACAGCAATACTTGCTAGCGACACAGGTGAGCATGCTGAATACTCTTGGACCACCGACTGACGCGTCGCAGCTTGTGAGGGCGGTCCTCAAGATCGGTAAGTAGATTCTTTTCTCATCCTGAGCTGAGATTAATGCTCTTGCTTCTAGACGATGTCATCGTCGCGGGTGAAGCAGATGAATGATTGCACCGTCTAGATACACATAGCAATGCATCATGTAATCGTGCAATAGCAAACCTGAGGCCTGAGGGTGCTCGTCTGGCAGCTGTGGCTGTCATTGGGACTCTTCACTTGATACAATCTAATCTAACACGGGTCTCTCAACTGATAAACTAGTAAACGACACAATGATTCAGCTGCGCCATTCATAACTTGCTTGTTTTTTTTTGCTAGGCATTTTCCGGAGTCACCAACTCGGCCTTCAACTTCTTCAACTCCAAAACCGCGGCATCAATGACATCCTTTTCCGCCTTGCTCTCCTTGAGTGCACGGACATGGTTACCCTGTTCGAGGATCTTGGCTCCCAGAGCGACCGTTTCCGTTGACCTGAGCCCATCCACCGTCGCGTCGCCTGGGTTGGCAACCTTCTTCACCTTGCGCTTCGACGCAGAAACCTCCTCAATCCCACCAAACCTGGCCTTCCACACTTGTTCCATCTTCTCATCGATAGTCTTAAACAAATGTTCCGGCTTCCCGATCCGATGTCCCCCCAAGATGTCTGTGGAGAGCACCTCTGGAACGCTCCGCGCCGGTGCACCGAGCTGTTCCAGAATGGCCTCTGAAGTCGTGGGCATGAATGGGTAGACCAGCACCGACAACAGGTAGATCAAGTTGACTGCGCGCGAGACGACCTGGGCGCAGCGCTCGGGGTTTTCCGCCATCAGTGCCTTGTTGAGACCGGAGGCTTGGAGGTATCCGTTTCCGCGGTTGGAGATGAGCATGACGGTTTGCAGGCCAAGACGGAGCTTGACGCTCTCCATCGCATGGATGTATTCCTTGAGGAGTGTGTTGACTTCAGAGATGAAGTCGCCGTCGAGTGCATCGTTGGGGGACAGTGGTCCACCGGCGTCGCCGCTCTCGGGAATGACACCATCGTACTGCGACGCCACGAACTTTAGGGCGCGGTTAACAAAGTTCCCAAAGCTATCGGGGTCTTGGTGACTATGCATCACGATTAAATGTCAAGGGAGATTCACTTTTTGAGTAAAACATTGTTATTAGCTGTGATCTAAGCGACAGTAAGCAGTCCATCAGTCCCATGCGGAAAAGAGAAACGTACACAGTCTGCCCAAGAGAACATTGCGTCTGCAGATTCAGGTCGGGTGGCGAGCAGGTAATACCGCCAGACTGATGCTGGGATGCCAGTCTCCTTGGCGGCAGGTCCAAATACGCCACGACGCTTGCTCTTGGAGAATTTCCCCCCCTCATAATTGAGGAATTCTATGGCAGACATCGTTAATCGTTCAGTACCAAGATGAAGAATGATCTCACCAGTCGTTGATACGTGATGTAGCATCGTCCATTTCCTGCCATCAGCTAAAAGCATGGCAGGGAAATAGATAGTGTGGAAGTATACATTATCCTTGCCCATGAACTGGTATAACTTGACATTATCGGGGTTAAGCCACCACTGTTGCCAATCAGTGGTATAATTGGCAGTTATACTTGGGTAACCAATCGGGGCGTCGAACTGGCAGGGCAACATTCAGTTGGCAGCGTGAACATCGTTCTTAGCCATAATACTGACCCATACGTCTGACGGAAATGTCAACGTTTGGATGCATTGGGCAGGCGCGACACTTACAAAGAACCTTTCCATCCATCTCTTTGTCATCTTCTCTACCCAAATGTGGGATAGGCACGCCCCAGGTTAGATCACGAGTGACGGGCGTGGGACGCAAACCACCCTTCAAACGCGCGTCAACAATTTCTCCTTCTGTGTTGATTGTGGCATTTGGCGACCACTTCCCATTCTTATACGAAGTTTTTATCCATTCTTCTAATTGAGGTTGTGCTTTGTCGAGTTTGAAATACATGTGGGAAGAAGAGCGGGGGACAACTTGATGAGATTTGTCGATGAGGCATCGGGGTTCGAGAAGATCTATGGCATCTAAAGTGCGTGCGCAACCATCGCACTGGTCCCCTCGGGCGTCCTGCGGAGCGAATTAAAATGCCCTCAGCAATCAGACGAGTCTACTCACGGGGTATTTGCAATATGGGCATATGCCCTCGACATATCGATCAGCCAGGAACCTAGACCTTGGTTGACGGAGGATGACGACTTGAACGACTACACTTACTTCTTGCAGCCTTCGCAGTAAGTTTGATCTTTCACTTCCTTCTCGAGATAGTCATGCTTCCCAAGATTGAGGTATATTGACTGACATATGCTAGGAGACAGGTTGTGTGTCACAGGTAAAAGAGTAAAAGAAAAGATATATTACTCAGTGTGTTTAGGGGCGGAGGTGCGTCCGAAGAGGTCAAACCTGTTTCGGAGCGTTAAATAGTGTGAAGAGATGACACTCTTAAACTTGCCTGATATCGAACCACTCGTAGGTTTCTTTGTGAAGCACATGATACTTATCGCAAAGCTCTCTAGGCGTAACGCCTTCCTTGAGTGCTGCCGTTTCAGTCGCTGTTCCATACTCGTCTGTTCCACAGATATAAAGTGTTCGGCGATTCCGCGTCCCTACGATCAAGGTGGAGCGTGCTAAGATGGAGTTGTCACATGGTACTCACTGCTATATCTGTTGTGATGGAAGCATGCGAAACTGGCGAGCACACGGATAGCACAGTATACTCACCTGCTAAACACGTCAGCGCTAAGTACGCTTCCAATAATGTTTCCTGTTACAAAAGATTCTCAAAAAGAAGTTGGTCACACGAGCGAAAAGACGAACCAAGATGGGGTACATTATTGCAGTAAGGCAAAGCAGAGGTGATCAATATGTTAGTTTCACCGTCTTTGGGTAATCTAGGACGATCCTGAGTGGCGTCCGATAAGTTACAGAAGTGGTGCTTACATTGTGGATTGCCCAGGATCCGGAATCAGCCTAAGAACCTGTTCTCTGACTGTCTGCGCCATTTGTGGTGCTTGTCAAGTCTCAGATCTGGTGCAACAAGTGGTTTCTGATCGTGACTCACCCAGCGTTATCGCGGCGATTACTAATCTGCGGAGACGGCTAATCACGCTTAAGAAAATCGGCCCGATAGTCTATAGGTCAGTATCACCCGTTTATGGTCGATAAGCTCTGCGAACTACGGCGACTGAAGAGACTCTGTTAGGCACGAATTTGTAGCCAAGATTAGAGTCACATTTGATGGTCGTGCGGACGCCAAGAAGCTGTGGCCCACGCCAAAGAAACGCGGTACGTAACTCACAAACCTGGCTAATTCAGGAGTCGTGTGTATCGCGTGTTCCTGCTTTATAAAGGGACCCGCAGTACGGTGTCTGCTTGCTATGCCTCCAACTCTGTAGCCCTTCGGAACAATGCCACTAGACAGAATCATCACGGACCCTATCATATCCACGGAGAATGTTACTTTCTCTCCTTCTCGCTCCCCTACAGAGCACCTCCCTCTCCCTTCCGAAGTTATCTTGCCGTCGGAGCATGACCCTCTCTTAGGTACTCCTAGGCGCAAGACACCATTTTATCGTGCGCGCCCACTATGGTACGCTTCTCTACTCTCAAACCCGTGACGCGAATTGACCTCTGTTCAGGCTGGTTCCGTTCGCGTTGTCAGCCTCTCTTACAGTGAGCCGAATACCCTATGCTAGAGTCCCCAGTTCACTCATTTGCATTGTCCAGCGTGGAATGACGCTGGCGTCTCGCGTCGAGGTATTCACCGAGCTCTCATGCAGACAGCTCCATGTTAGTTATTGGAACCACACTTCCACCCCCGACCTACGAGGCGCTGCTTACCCTCCAGTCGATGCGAGCCCGAGCTTCACTCTGTTGCATTTACCTTCCACACCACCTATGCGTTCTCTAGAGGAGTCTCAGGGTGACGGTGTCGGCGAAGGCGATGATCCTCGCGTTATTCCTGGAAATAAGTGTGTTTCAGATCCTGCTGTGCAAGCTAGGGCTGCCAAACTTCAGACCTTCATGACGACTACCATGGGCGTACTGTCAGCGCTCACCACAGGTTGGTGGGGTCGCTTCGGGGAACGTCATGGCCGTACGCGTGTTCTTGCGATATCCTCGTTCGGCTTATTCCTCACGTACGCGTACACTCCTTCCAGAGAGATATGATGGAACTCTGATAATTCCCCTTAGGGATCTAATCTTCATCCTCGTCTCTATGCCTCATAATCTACTTGCCACTCATTCCCACAAGCTTCTCGTCTTGGCTCCAATTGCGGAGGGTTTACTAGGAGGATGGTCATCGTTTAGCAGTGCCAATACCGCCTACATTGCCGATTGCACGTCACCTGGTTCCCGTGCAACTATCTTTGCACGCTTTACCGGTGTTCTGTCCGTCGGTTTAGCGCTCGGGCCAGTAATCGGCGCTTGGTTAATCAGGAACCCAATATCGTTTTTAAAAGTTGGACAGAGTATTCAACTTCCTCGCTCCATGATCCTTTCTATGCTAATACCGCACTCAGATGATCACCCGTTACAGAGTGTCAATTCCGTCTTTTGGGTTGCTATCTGTGCCTCTTTCGTGAATCTTCTGCTCGTGCTCTTCGTATTTCCAGAATCTCTTCCTGCATCTCGTCGGGCAATGAATAGGAAGGGTAAGAATCGCGCCATAGAAGGTTACGACATTGAAATCACCAGTGAGACATTAATTTATCTTATCTCATGATGCATCTAATTGATTGCTGTAGCGAACAAAGACAAGCATACATGGGTTGTATCTCGCGTCGTCAAGAGTTTCATTTCGCCTCTTGCCGTATTCTTGCCAACAGATGTTCCAGTGGCCCGCTCAACTGGCATGGCCAACAACTCACATACTCGCAAGGACTGGAGCTTGACATTCCTAGCATTGTCTTTGTTCACTTATGTTCTTGCCTCGGGCCTCCTTCAAATCAAATACCTCTATGCGGAGCATATCTACGACTGGGGCGCGGAACAGTTGAGTTACTACATGTCGTTTACGGGTGCTGTTCGTGCCTTCCATCTTCTGGTCTTCCTACCGTGTGAGTCACGGAAGATCTTCAGTTATCTCGGATATATGCTGACGGGAATTATATGTAGTCCTTTTGGCTACATTCAAACCGGTTCGAGCAGCGGTATCGTCAGCAGTCTCGGCGCAGCCGAATGCCAACGCCCTGAAGGCAAAAACTAAACCCACGAAAAGCCACCTCTTTTCCGAGATTTACTTCGATCTTCTTGTCATTCGGTGCTCCATGTTTGTCGACTTTTGCTCTCACGTCCTGGTTGTTATTTCTCCGCTTCCCTCCAAAGACACGTCTACATGGTGGTCCCAATTGATGTTTGTCGGAGCTACTTCATTGGCGGGTGCTGGTGCTGGAGTGATGCCTACTATTCAAAGCATGGCTCTATCCACTCTGCAGGGTCGCAAGCTAGCAGCACACAAGGATGAAATGGCGCGATCACAAGGTGGTACGGAGAGGGTTCTTGTAGAGCAAGACACAGCGCCCGAATCAGGTAAATTATTCGGCGCCATCGCTGTTGTTCAATCGATTGGCTATGCTATCGGGGTATGTTGTTTTGGCCTGGCTTGGAGGACTCTGGCCCTAATCCATCCATTAGCCCGTAATCTTTGCGGTGATGTATAGCAGCACAATTGCCTCGCATCCCAAAGCAATCTTTACGACAGCTGCGGTGCTTGTCATTGCTGCCATCGGCCTCACAACGCTCGTCAGACCGGATGTCAGTTTGTCTATGCTGAAGAACAAACGAAGGAAGGCGAAATATGCTGTGGCTTCCAGGTACAGAGTTGAAGAGACGAGGGGTCGTTCGAGAGTGAGCAAAGACCTCCGAGGCGGTTCGGCAAGTTCTTCTGGCACCTGTAGATATGACGAAAGTGCGTCCACTGGGAGAACAACAGTGGCCAGTAGCTCTCGGAATGTGTGAGCGCACTTGGTATACATGGTGGTGAAATAGCTAGGGAGATATTTTGTATTCACTAATTTGCTATGTATGATTTGGACATGGATCGATCCTGATGTGCTGTCCCAATGGTCCGGTCAGCTAACTGTCTTGCTGATGAGCTCTTTTGACGGGATTCTTCTGATATCTGTCAACTGCCACGCCGGTGTTGCGCCCCTTTTCTTGCTGCTCGTTTTCAACTCGGTTGTCCCTGCTGGGTTATTATTCTGACTTGATCCTTCCGACAGCGATAGCGCGCGCGGCGGAGAAGTGCAAGTCACATACAGCTCGGCACATCATCTTGTCCAGATGCAAATACTTTCTTAACAGGCGAACTACAACTGCAGTTTAGTACGAAGGCACACAGCCGTAGGCATCTTGAGAAGATACCCGCAGATCCATTGGCCCTTGCAGTGTCGGGAGCACTACTATTCCATGGGAGGGGACACGAAACACTTGGATGGTGATGTCAGATAAGATGGGTTTGAGCTGTACCAAGCGGTCAGACCAAGGCACTATAATTGCCATTAATATTTATTTCGACTGACACCACAGACATGAACAACTAAGTTCTGGGAACATATTCAGTGCATATGGTCCATTACCATGGCAACTGCTGTGTTGCCATGACATTGGACCATATGTTCCCAATATGTTCTAGATACATGCTCACCTGTGTCCGAGGTGTGAGTTGTGCATGGCGTGGATAAGATAAGCGATGCAAGTGGCCAGTAACCGCCAACCGAAAGATGAAGATAAAAAGGGCTTGGGGGGAACGTGGCTTCTTCATCTGCACACTCATACTTTAAGCACCCAGAGAACAATCTCACCCATGCGCTGCTCTATCATCCCCATCTCTCTCATCTTGTGCGTTGCGACGTCTGGTCTCTGTGCTACTGCAACGGCAGCTACCACCCGTGTAGGCGCAATATGGAAGGACTCCGTACACGAGAGGGTCTATCCAAAGACCAGCTCAACAGAGAGTGGGTAACCTGGTGATAGATGCGTGGCGTGTTGGCTGACACGAATGATAGGCCTAGCCCTGAGCGCGACATCGACAACTGCCGTGTCCAACTAGCAGTTGATCCAAGAGTAAGTCTGATTCGTGGGCGAATGCTTAGGAGGGTACTTACACGTCGGACATTACTAATGTCTGGTTCCCAAGTAGTTTGAGATTTGGTTTGAGTCATGTCCAAATTGGGAAAATAATTCCTGGACCTGTTATGGTCCAGGTTTCACACACCTGGAGAAATTGCTGGGAAAATGCGCCAAAGTGATACTAAAAGAAGAAATGCCGGAGAATCCGATAAGTTAGTCAGTTTCAGGCGAGCCTGCCGAAAGGTACCCAAGGCTCGTTCCTCCTTTTCGGAACTCCGTCGACCGTCGATAGACCGACGGTCTGCCTTTTAGGCGACTGGTCACCAGTAGATAGGCTATGCTAGAGATAACGATGTGCAGGTCCTGGGGTGCCCGGAGGGCCGTGGGGGAGTTGCACCGTGATTATTTTCCCAATTTGGGACAAACGTATCTCAGGGCGCAAGGCAATCCTTCACTCGTCTATTATTCCACGGCCCTCCGGGCACCCCAGGACCTGCACATCGTTATCTCTAGCATAGCCTATCTACTGGTGACCAGTCGCCTAAAAGGCAGACCGTCGGTCTATCGACGGAGTTCCGAAAAGGAGGAACGAGAAAAGGGTTTCGGCGAGCTCATGGTATGAACTAGTCAGGCTACAAATTTAAAACTTAGTCCTATTTACACGGCATAACACCCCCAACATCGATGGTTACCGAGAACTAGATCCTCCATATCCAGTACTCGTTCTGAGAGGGCCCATATTAGAAGGTCCCTCCCGTCTGTCACTATCC
>JBBPOH010000386.1:0-14006 GCA_038091335.1 Phylloporus arenicola | reverse complement strand
CAAATGCACGATTGAATGCACAGCATGCAGAGGATGAGAACCCTGCTTATGTAGACGAAGACGGGGAGGACAGCATCCCGGTAGATGACCCCATGAATGTGGAATCCCATGTTACACTGGCACGAACACATCGTAAGTGTGAAGATTGTTACTCTCGCTGGCACATTATTTCTAATGTTCTAATTTATTTAGAACGCAAGCGTGCTCGAACTGTTACTACGCTCTCTGCTGAGCTCAATATTCCTCAGCTTACCGCCTTACTTCACGAGCAAGAGCATCCCGAAGACCCCCGCGACGTGAATGAAATCCCTCTCAACGAATGTCCCACTCTCAGTCAAACTATGAAAATCAAGGTCTTTAATTCAGCCGCTGCTACGTTCTATGCGCCAAGTGATATTAGTGGCACCGGGGGAATGAAACGAGAGATAATCCGGTCATGCCCTTCTTGGAGGAACGGACATCCAAGGCTTGATTGTGCTTTCATCACCACCAATCCGGAGCTTGACGGGATGCAAGGCCTGAGCGTCGTTCGCATCCTTTCATTCTTCTCATTTTCTTTTCGTGCCGACTCGGCAGTTGAGCAAGGAAAGCCGGCAGCAACGTATCCTTGTGCTATCGTACGATGGTTTACTTTATCAGATGGCCCTGATGAAGATACTGGCATGTGGATAGCACGTCCAGGCTTCAATGCGCGTCGTCAGCCAGACATATCCATCATCCACCTTGACGCAATCTACCGCACAGCTCACCTCATCCCTGTTTATGGAACGCAAGAGCTCCCCCCCGAGATACAGCCTCATCATTCTTATGATGTTTTCCGCGCATTCTATGTCAACAAATTTGCTGATCACCACGCATTTGAATTAGCAGCATAGACTCACCCCGCTGGTCCATGCCGGATAAGCCCCCTCAACATTTCTAAGTCACGATCAGGGCAGTTGTTATTGTCGCACTGCCCTGAAATATTCGGCGGGCGACTTGGGATGTACGTGGGCTATGCTGGATGGCCTAGGTACGTGCACCATGTTGTGGTTATCCCACTGTCCGTGTTGATCCGCTTTGGCTGAGTCAGCTAGCATTGGCGTTTCAACTCGTTTCGCACCGTTTACCATCTCCTCCATCTCCTTTTCCCTTGCATTTGCGCCTCCAATCGCACTCAATGCCGCCCGTCGCAATCCACTCCTATCGGCCCTCCTGGACCCGGATATCGACAATGCGCGTTCGTTTCGATGACACGCTCGTTCTGCGTGGTCCTGGGGCGTTCCCCAGCGTATCTGACGCCATCTCCATCGCTCTCGCGCTTGCAATTGCGCTCATCGCTGTCTTTCATCTCCTGCTCGCTCTCTGCAACTCCTGGTGACCTGATTC
This sequence comes from Phylloporus arenicola, assembly GCA_038091335.1. Taxonomy (NCBI): domain Eukaryota; kingdom Fungi; phylum Basidiomycota; class Agaricomycetes; order Boletales; family Boletaceae; genus Phylloporus; species Phylloporus arenicola. The sequence continues at coordinate 12,638 of JBBPOH010000386.1, read as the reverse complement.
AACATAGCCCGTATGTTGCATTGTTATGCGTGTTCCTATCGCCTCTGGGACGTTCCCTGACGCTATGGACGTCGTTTGGTGCGGCCGTTTCATCGCTCGGGTCGACTGGCGCATTTGGGGCGCTCTTTGGTGAGTTCTTTTCCTCACCCTGCTCTACCACTTCCCTGACGAGTTCTGACGTTGTGCGCAGCTTCTTCGGCCTATTCATAGGGTCCTCATCGCCCCATGACGCTGGGGATGCGTCTGCTTCGTCTTCCGTCACGGTCCGCTCGCTTTGGGCTCTACATGGTGCGTTTGTGTTCACCTGCTGTTCTGGCTGTGTGCTGACTTGTTCTGACGCGTTCTGTAGGTTGTTTGGCCTCGTTTGCTGTCCGTCGACGTCATCCGCAGCTGGCGACGTGTCTGCTTCGCCATTCAGTGCGGTTCGCTCGCCCTGAGCTCTCCTTGGTAAGTCTTCCTCAACCTGTGGTTGTGGCCATTTGCTAACACATTCTGGTGCGTTTGGCAGCTTCATCGACACGTCTCGACCATCCTCATCGCTCCCGATGCGTTCGCTTCACCTCTCGCTTGACTTGGGGTCCATTTGGTGCGTACAACTCGACTTGCCATTCTGGCGGTTCATGGGCTCCTGCTGACTCATTTGACAGTCCGTTTAGGCACATTTGGGGTTCGTCAACACCTGAGGATGACACCACAACAGTGTGGGTACCAATACTGCTGGTGCCCACAGCCTGTCCATATCGCACGGGTATTGGCAACAGACATGTACCCACAGGTTGCGGGTCTACGGGTCTGTCTATGGCAACCCGCACCTATACCCATGCAGAACTCTATCAATGACAGCAACTCGGATGTCACTGCCCACAAATGGCTGCTATGGTCAATCCACTGATTTTTCAAAGGTGGTCTCTTAGGATTTTGTTTGTAAACATTACTAGTATTAATACACTTTATGTTTCGGGTTTGCTTTGACTGCTTGAAATGCTTTGAACCTGGTAATAAGGTTTACTTACTTAACACAGCATCTAACATTGTCCTTAAATCCCTTTGTGAAATTTGGCACTTTGACACTTTGCCCACGGCAGCAAAGCTGATGAAGCATGGAAAGTGTGGAAAAGTAAATAGTCACATTTGCTGATGTGGCAGTCGAAATTGAAGCAACTGGGATAAACTCGGGCGGAGTAGATAGGTTTGAGGCAGAAGCAGCATCGAGCATGGGAGCCACAGCCAGAGCAGGGTCAATGATAGTCTCAAATGTCTTGGCCTTGTCAAAAGAGACCAAGGGTGTGGAGTCCACTGTGAATACACAATCTTGAGAGATCAAAATACTTACCTTTGGGCTTTTTACCCACTACCGATTCTTCACCACGCAGAGTAACTTGTCCGTGCAAGTCGTTCAAGCTTCCAGCCCTTCTCTGCACACCTGAAAAGTGGCCAACACTTTTCAATGTATGTGTGGAAGATGTTCTTTCCTTCCACTGTCAAATCTCCCCAGACACTTGGAGTGAGATTCCTTCTGACGAGTTATTTCTGGCCAGCGGAGGAACTTGGACCCGTTCTTCATCTGGTCCAGGTGTTGGAGAATGTGGAGGAGAAAAGTGGGGTGGTTTGCGGTCTTCATCTGGTCCAGGTGTTGGAGAACAAGGAGGAGAGAAGCGGAGAGCCTCGTTGATCTGATGTAAATAGTCTGTAAATCGGTCTTTGACGGACGAATGTAACTTACCTTTAGAGTGACATTTTCCTTGTTTGGAGTGCAAGGCTTCCTCTTACCGACACGCCTCTGAGAGTCTGGATCCTCTCGGGCTCACTTCGCCAGGGCCTGTAAAGTGGCAGTTCTACAAGCACTCGGACGGGCAACTTCTAAGGTCGCAGGTTTGATTGCGTTGAGCCTCGATCATTCTTCTGTCCTGGTATTTTCCGGACAGCACTTTCAAGAATGGAACACCGTATTGGGTATGGCACATCCAAATACGAGGTGCCTCCGAGCAAAAGAACGTCGAAAAACATGAGAGCAAGATGAAGAGACTCCCCAGAGGACGAATGAAGAGAAGGACATGAGTCACTACTCTCGTATCAAAGACCCACCCTCACAGAACATGCACGAGTACTCACAGAGGCTGCGTGTCATTCCGTTCACCCTTGGACTGAATAGTTGCTCAAGCTCCTTGAGCCGTGCGTGCAATAAGGCCACGTATCCACCAGAACTCTAGTACATGCATCTTAACATTCAAATAAATCACGTAGAACATTCGCACTGACCATCAACAGCATTCCGCTCATCCGAGAACGCGACCATCTCAGCGTCTATGACGACATCTTGGTTTCCTATGCCCTCTAACTACGCTTTTATGATACAACGTTCACATTTAGCTGGACAATACGACGCTGAGGACAAAAACTTACGGATGCACAGCAACGCGATCCAATGTTGAGTCATGCTTGCTTTTGCTGAATATGACGATGGACACTTCCCTGTTCTCACAAAACCGAACATGGATCTGTGCTCGTTCCCCATCATATTTCGTCTCGGCCCAAATCTGACCATCGGTATCCAAAAGTTCGAGAGCATGCAGGGGACTCCGACCTTTTGCCGACTTGGGGACCTCGACCACACACCCCAACATGGGTGAGGAGTCACGAGCGTACCGCCTGTATCGAAGCCCATGGCAGCCTCGTCTAGCTTGGTGCATACTGTGTACATCTTGACCATTGATCCAGAAGGATTCCATTCGTTCATAAAGTGCTCTCTCGTCAGTACTTGCTTGCTGCGTGTGTTGTAGTCAAGCAAGATGTGACTGGTCATCACTGAGGGGGGTGCATAAAGCAGAGGACGTAGGTCCTTGAGAATGATCTGCGTGAGATAGGCAGCATCGGTGGCCGGCAGGGAATCATTAAGAGAGCATATTATCGAAGACTTGGAGCGCTTTGTATTGGATGTGGACGTGTTTCCTTCCTGAAATGACTTGTCGGAGAAAAGAGATGTGGACGCCAATTCGTTCAGGAGCGCATCTATCTCTTGGAGGCTCTTGGGTCTGACAATGTTCTAGATCATTGCGTCAACATGGCGACAGTTCACAAACTGTGCTTTGAAAGGCACCTCAGTCCCAGGTATGGCGTATTTGAAAAGTTCCTCGCCAAGACAGCCGGAAGCGGACTGCTGACTCCAAGCCCTCAGTTGTTTTGCACCTCCAGTAAAGACCGTGGAGGACTCCAAGCATTGGCCGAGATACTGAACGAGGAGGGTTTCCTGCAGACCAAACTTCCTCTAGGCATCATCTCCAGGGAAAAGGAGTCGCAACACTGAGGCAGTAGTTCCGCGCGGCAGGGGAGAGTAGCTTCTCCTCAAGGCTTCTATCCGTTTCTTGGCGACCGTACGGGGAGAGCGGTCTGGGGATGTGCCACTCTTGCGAGAGCGCATTGTTCTTGCCAGTATATTGGCTATTTCTCGCAACAGTGAAACGAAGCTGGATCCTTTGCAGCGCGTATGTTGGCGCCAAGTCTACTTATGAGGAGAACGATGCGTGTTTAACTTGGCCACCTTCAGCTGTTGTCTAGCAGTAGTGCTGCCACAAGGTGAGGTCAAGGTCACCTTGAGGTAGCGTCGGAGTTTCACCTCAGGATTCTGAGGCAAGGTGAGGTGCACGGCCACACGAGGTAGGCTGAGGTGACGATATCACACCGCTAAGATGTGACGGAGTCGGCTCGATTGTGGTGATAAGCGATGTACTCGACAGTTAGACTCGTACCTCCGGCTTGATATCACTGCTGACAGGAACTACAGAAAACCACACGTCGCCAGCAGAGCAGAGTGGTCCAGTTGACCCACGTGGCTTTGGCTCACCACCAAGCAACGATCCAAAACGTAGCGGCTCGATCTCCAGGCTCTGCTCCGATGGCGGCCCAACACCAAAAACTCTGCTGTCCTGGATTCCCGGTGTGTTATTTGATGTACCAGGCTGGTTCTGTGAATTGACATTTGTTCCTTTACGACGCTTGCAGGTGCGTGTAGCCTCGGTCCCTGCACTGGTGTCCGCTGAACTTCTGCCAGCCGTTTCCTTGCGTTTCCGTGACGCTGGGGATTGTTGAGGTACGTTGACTGCCTGCGATGTGACATTGACGAGCGCTGGATCAATGGGTGGGTGGGAAAAGTCCAATGCTTGATGATGAACAAATGAGAACTGAGGATTGGCTGCAATAGATGGGTCCAGACCATCCGGTGGATGCATATATGGTGTTAGGCCCTTGCGAGAACGATGACCAAGAGTGATGATTCCTCGCCGCCAGATAGTTCGAGGGATCCATCGTCCGATAGCAGCCACATGGGTAACGACCACAGTGCGTGCAAAGATTAACGTTTGAACTCATTTCTTTGTTCGTCCCGTTTTGTCACTCAAAGCTAGGGCTATATATGTTCTATTCAACCGGCGAAGATGCGTTTTTAAGCCGGAAATCACTGCATAGCGCTAGCAAGCGGGCCTGGCACCGGCGCCAGAATCGGCTGGCATGCTGTGCCATGCAAACTATGCATGGATAACCGGTGAAAACTCGAGCTTGTAACCTACAGTACTGCTTTGCTCTTAGTCAAAGATATTGATTGATTTGTCGGAGATGCTCTTATCAGTCATGTCATGCCTGTGCAACACGTTCGAAATGAAAATCTTATAATTTCAAGGTAAGGTCGAGGTGAGGTGAGGCGATGTCAACCTCAAGCGCCGCTTAGTCACCCAAGGTAGACCTCGCCTTGACCTCACACTATCTAGCAGGAAGGTGCCGCATTAAGCATTCCAAAGTTGGGCTTGAGCTTAAAAGGTTCGAGTCGTGGGCACTTGCGACGTCAAAACTTCCTTGAGTCAACGATCAATTAACTGTACGTTGTCGACGTGTCAAGCTAGTTGGGTAGGGGAAGATGAAAACGATCCCAATCAGCTTTGTTTGGCTGTTTGCAAGGGAGAGAAAACTGGGGAAGAGGTGGCAGCGACATGGGCCGCATGGGATCGCGATTGTACGGTGGAGAACTCAGCCCGGTCAGGTGTAACAAGTTCCGAATGCTGAGAAGGATTGCTCGAGCGTGTCAGACCGGACTCCACTGCTGCATCATTTTCAGTTGTTTTGTTCCCGCTCTCGTACTGGAGGGAGAAACTAAAACTATCGCTGTATTCAGAGGGTCTCCGACTCCGTGGATGCATGAAGGGTAACAGATGTGAGTGCTGCCCAGTGAGAAGAGGTGACGACAAACCACGCAATATTCTGCCTGTCAACCCGAGAAGCTGATCTGCCGCAGCGTCCGAATACTGCCGGCTATTTCGCCGACTCAGCTCGCCATCCTTGTCCGCGTCACCCTCGATCATGCCGCCAGCAGCGTCAAGGTTGAATACCCGATTAAATTATCCAAGCATCAAGCTAAAGACACCAGCGGGTATACCAAGGGTGGGACCGGAGACGATGCCTGGGCTTCGCATAGTCATTTTGCTGATTGGCGAGTTTTGTACAATGGGGATCAAATGGGCAGTTAGCGCGCGAAGTAGGCTATAGTGCGATTAGATGCGACAACTCGTGGATGCGTTCTTGAGGCTGTACAAAGTCTGCATCTGGTATCAACTCAAAAATGAAGGGGAACGAGAGAACACAAACCCATTACAGACAGGAATCTCATGTGTAACTCGCGCGTCAAAATGCTAGCAGGTAATTCGCGGAGGAGGCCTTTCAGTAAACTGCGATGGCATGTGGATCCCAGTATTCATCGGATGCTAGTAGATCTACGTCGCCCTCTTGAGAAATAACTAGCCTACGATAGCGTCATCGGAGTGTTCATACCAGTGTTAAATCTGTCTTTCAGTCCCTTAATAACGGCTGAGCTTCCACTCAGGCAATGAATACCCTCCTCTTGCTCAGCCTTTTTTGTTTCAAGATACTGTGTGCACCGGAAGACCACTGCCGGTAGATGGGCGATCTCGGCGACATCAAGGGACTCCTCCAGAGACACTCCAAAAATGGCTCGAGGGCAGACGTCGGGAGCCTGTCAGCGGGTCTTCCGAAATTCCAGAAAGACCTTGACTTGGCCTTTTATCGTCTATCACTCGACGAGGTTCCTTCCGCCGGCGCATCCTTGCTACCAAACTTGCAGCCTGCGGGTATATGATTTCGGTCCCGTCGAGCCTCCCGGGACCGGCCAGGTTCAGGAGTGTCCTGCTCTTGGTTGGAGTGTGTTTCTCGTCGATCAATGTCTGCATAATGACCCAACTCCGAGCTCGATCTGAATGTCGCCAAGCCCTGACCAGCAGCTTCCAGCGGTGATGTTGTAGGGAGGGAACTTGATAACGGAGGGTCCGTACGGTCGACAAGCTTTTTTGCGTACTCTTGAGCGAGCTGTAGTAGGACTAGCGGCATAAGACTCGTCAAACGAAGCAGACCCTGGGTGAAAGAATTTGGAATTGTCCTGAATATTCTGGGATACTGTCGCTCGCGAGATATCATCTTTCGATATGACCCTCATTCCGCGTTTTCCATTTGGTGTGGGAACGGCGTCTTGATTCGAACTCACGCTAGAACGGGGTTGGGCCGATCCAGGGCTTTAGCTCCGAGGAAGGCTGATCGAAATGGGGCTTGGACCAATCGAGACCGCAGTAAGAGATTCGTCATTGAAGGTGCCCATGGCATAACAAACAAGGATGTCCACCCAACTATCCCGCTCCGAGTCGCTCTCGGCACATAGGACATGGCGTGGGTCGGAGCCTGCAGGCCCCTTCTTTGCTTCAATGATAAGAGATGCATGCCGATAAATTTTCTCATCGTCGTTATCTGATATTTGTTGCTGGCGACCCATTTGCGCATTTGTTATTACAATCGAACCAAGATGGGTACCGCCTCGCTGTTCTCAGTATTAGATGGGAAAACGATATTCACATCAGATACTCACACTCTCGTAGTATTCAAGGACGGGTCCTTGTAAGACAAAGTACCTGGTTTTCCACCCACCAAAATTATTACCTCGTTTGGTGAGGTAACCTTCTTTGTGTCCGGCTTGCAAGACTGGCTTCTTTGCAACTCGAACGACGTCCGACATCAGGAATGCAATGATTTCATCCTTGCTCTTGACGGGAAGATCGATTACCGACCGTAAATATACCTCCAGAGCAGCTCAGACGACTAAAGTTCAGCCGAACAGAATAACAGACGTGAATCTTGCTTACTTTTCGCTGGTCGGATTTTGCGGGTGCACGGTCTTTCCATAGTGTGCCTTCCGGTAGGGTTGCAATCTTCTTCGAGACACCCTTTCCAACAGTAGCCCGTAGCCGATAGTCAAGTCCCAGTACGTCAGTATAGTTTTCTACTTTCCAAGGCTCCTTGCCCTTTCCGGGATCTACCTCAATCTCAAAAGACAATACGCCCTTGCCTCGATTGTTCGGCCGGATAGAGGAATGCGAAACCGTGGCAGGTGTGGTTTTCAGGTCTGCAGCAATGAGAGGGAGTGCGCGAAAAGTGGGATTAAGGACATCGGTCGAGAAGCCATGTGTAGATTTTGTTGGTGAAAGATAAGAATCTGGAGAAGGAGAGTCCGGCTGAGGTGTGAGCGTAGATTCGGCAGACAACTGAGATTGCGATAACACGGAAACATCGGAATGTGATTGCCAATGGGTCTGCGATGCCATGGCTGTTTTTGAAGTTGGTGGATAGTGTGGGCCCGGAGTTCCAGGGGATCATGATGAGGATTTCTGGTTGTGACGGTGTGTATGAATAGGACCGTGTGAGGACGACGGAGGGAAATCTTCTGTATCAGCGAGTTTCTCGTGTCTGTTGATGACCAAGGAGGGATATTGCTGCTGGCCAGGTTCTTCTCCTTCGAGCTGATCCCATGATTTAGTTGCCCACCTGCGGATTCAGAATATGATACGGCCGCAGTCAACCCCGGACTGGGCAGCGGGCTTTCGATGTTAGTAACATACTATTTAGCCTCGTCTGGAAGAGAGATATCTGAGTCACGATGTATTGGCTTTGAATTTTCGGGGATTAAGCCCAGCGAGCCAGAGGAAGAAGGGGGATGGGGAGTCAGTGATGCGGGGTGAGCACCAATGGAAGAGGATATAGAAGACGAATAGGATGGTGAAACCGTAGTGTTTGGGGCGTATTGAACAGCAAGAGGGTGTAAACGAGATTTCGACAGCCCGTTGGCATCGACAGACGTCGTAGATGGTTGTTGGGAAGACCTGCCTTGGGTGATGCCGGGCGGACGAGCAGGTGGGTTTTCTGTGTCGTTTGAGCGAGATGGTGCAAGGGATGATGAATTTGACTGAGCACTAGAGCTTCCCGGCCCCAGGAGCTAGAGTGGACGATGACGATGCAGCGGATGCATTTGTACATTTTCCCGAAGAGGGTGATCGCAGAGATTCCTGAAGACGAACAATTGCTTGAGCACGGCGAGTCGTTCCTCCGGAGATGGTTGCATGAGAGGCGTTGATAACTGTGATTGTGCTGCGCACACCAAGAAAGTCAGAGACACTTGTTCGAGGCAGATGGCGAAAGAACCATCGCGAATGAAGCCCACTTACCATAGCGCCGAGTCGCGAAATCGTACAACACCCTCCCGCTCCCGCTCCCGTTCTTGTTCCCTTTCCTTTTGCTCCTTCAATTCTGCTTGTCGTTCATGTTCTTTCTCCCTCGTTCACGTTCCCGCTGATTCTCCTGTTTCCGTTCTCTTTCCCGTCCATGCTCACGGTCATCTCCAGATACGGTACCACGGGGGAGCCTAGCCTCCCTTGCATGCAGGTCTCTGCTGGAGAGACATACACCTGCCACGGCGCCTCGGGGTGATGTGTTTGTTGTTGCGATTGCAAATGAGAAAGCGGGTGTGACAACTGAAATTCAGAAAAACTGGAGAGCATATACTTTGACAGTCATAAATTGCACTTACAAGGCGCGGCACTCTGCAAGACTCTCCGCGCTCAAGGCTGTATTATCTTGAGATGCCCAGCGATACGCCTCTAGTAGCATCATACACCGAACATGAATGGAACTGTCACATCCTAGAAACAGTAGAACAAACCTGCAGCTTCATCTGCAGCTCTGCGTGCAGTCTGAAGGTCATGGTGGAGGGTATCCAGCTTAGCTTGTTGCCGTACCTCATCCTTTCCAACTTGTTTACGCATTGCTCGGGCATTCTGAGTTTTTCTAGTGGAATGCTTGATTTTCTCGTCGATCGCAACCATGTCAGGCCTGGAAGGTGTATGAACAGGCCTCAGACTCGCAGTGAGAGTAAACCGACCTTGGCTTCGACAGTCTTTTCTGCCTTCTTCACTTTCTTTTCTTCATTGGCTACACCAGTGCGGGCTCTAGCTTGTTCAGCACGAGCATCTTCTAGAGCCTTGTCATGCTCTTGCTGCTCCGCACGCAACCCCGCGAGCGCCCACGACTTCTTCTGTATGTCTCGGGCATTAGCTTCAACCGCCTCTTCGATGTGGAACAGTTTGTATAGAATTCTCCGGAGGATGAGATCATCCTGGGAGGCGCATATAGGCCGATTACGAACGTTATTGCGAACGCACTCACCCGTTCTTGACAAAGACTCTCAAAGCGTTCTGCTTCCCCTTTTTGTTCTTTATACTGTCGTATTTCACCAGTAATACCCCTCCTCTTCGTGAAATTGAACGTAGCGTTCTCGGTTGCTCGCTCCTGGGCCTCATTTGCTTTCTCATAATCTGGTGCCAGCTCAAGAGAACCAGAGATTTGTTCGATGAGGAGGGTAAGCTCCCGTGGCGACCGGGAGGCGACGGCTTCAACATCACCCTGAAGAACGAGGAAATTCTTCGCCTTGACAAGGATGCTATGGGAGACGAGCACGGCGTTGTAGGTGGCATACGTGACGACCCTATCATTGAGACGATACTCGGACGCGCCCGTGGTAGAAATCCTGTGGGACGGTGAGAGGCACGTACGCGAGAGCGGTGCGAACGCACGTGCGCTGGAAGAACCATTCTTTCCTGTCGTCGCCCTCGTACACGGCAAGGACCCAAGCCTTCTTGGCGTCGCCCTCGCCTTCTCCTTCGCTGTCTTGCCCCGCGCCATCCTGACCCCGAGTATCCTCCGAGCCGTCAATGGGACCCCTCGCGAGACGGCGGCCTCGGTAAACCAAGGCAGGCCTTTAGCTGGCTACTTCGCAGCTGGGCACTCGAACAATGGATTTTCCAGCGCCATTTGGGCCGATGATGGATGTGAAGCTCTTGAATGGGCCGATGACTTGGTGACCTCTGGCACACCGTTTGAGTAATGAGCGGCGCAGAGACTGGCCGATACGATTTGAAGTTGGAGAGCTCAATACGGACGAGCGGCATTGACTCAAACGATAACTTAGGGGAACAACAAACCGACCAACGACGCGTCCAGAACACGTACGTCACAAACAGTCACAGTCACGCAGATACAGTAGATCCCTGTCTAGATTAATACGAATTCGAAAGATTGGAGGCTTTGAATGAGCGGCCAGAACTCTACATACTGCATTGCAGGAATGCACGTTATGGAAACACCTTTTTCGAACCCATTACGACTTCCACTTAAAGTACATTGCTCCTCGTGATCATTGAGAGACAAGAGGGCACCGGTGGGCTTCATGGAGTTTGATGGTGCGCGTCTACCTGCCAGTCAAACATTGAAGTGTACGGTCGATGAGACAACTCACTCACTTCCACGCGAATGGCCGTGGGCTCTCTTGCGGGTCTTGCGCGTGCGTGGAATGCAGTGGCAAACAAAGCTCCGCCTGACCTCTCATCGGAACAACTGCGTGATTGAATGAACCTTTGATAAACGGGCAAGAATAGCGCCGCTTACTACACTTCTGGGACGGCCTGATTGAAGTTATAGAGCCGACTGACTACACGCGATGCCAAAATCTAGATGTAAGATGAGCAGATGTTTTCTGAATCGGCCGAAGACGCACCGTTGAAGCCATGGCAGCAGGAACATTGATTATAACGCTCATGGTCGCATTTAGGTTCATGATCATGAATATCGTGGCCAGCAGATTTGCCAAGAACCTGTTCCACGCATAAACACCAAATGCGTCAGGGAGGGCACAGATCACACGCGAGAATGAAGTAGGCTAGTCCGTCAGAGAATACCATACGAATAAGCTTACTGTGAACCCCAGATGTGCCAGAGATTCATCGAGTCCACGCTAATCGGTATGCAGTCAGGTAGAGTACCACGAGGTCAAAACTCATGGAATAGATGAACGTGGCAGCGAGAATAGTTGTGTTACCCTTGATGATTCGTCTGAGGTCCAGACAGCCTTGAGAAATACGCCTAGAACAAGATCAGTCTGTGTTTGGGAAGCGAATATGCTTGCATGTACCCTGCAAAATCAGGGACCAGTGTCCGAGGATTAGCAGAACTATGATTTCGACGATCCATTTGTTTTGGGCCCAAATTGCCATACTATCGCATTTAAAGTGAGTAGCGACATAGAGGATGAGATAAAAGCAAAAACTTGCGTGCGGAGGGAAAGGTTGATACTAGCTAGCCCAAGTGCGGAGTCACCGGCAAGCTTGCGCGGATTGGTTCTCTTCATTCGCGGTGAAGGTGAGAACAAACCTGGTTGAACACATACAACGCCTAGCAATTGACCTGTCTACACTTTCCCTTGAAGTACGATTAGCAGAAAAAGGATATCAATCTGGGATGTAGGTTAGCTATGCAAGAGGTCAAGAATAACCACTCTCACATTCCGATCATTGCGAACAGTGGAAGGTATCGTCCAGCGAAATAAAATATATATGAGAGGAGGCTTTTAGTTGTAAACTCGACGACGAATGTTCAACTTACAAGAGGCCATCGAAATTCCTTCTTGCCGGAGAGAACCGACCAGTCAAAATTGAGAGTGACCAAGACCTCCCACCTGAGAAAGGCGCTCTCAGCTGAAGCGTGAAAAAATTGCAGGCTTGTCGTACCCGTAGAGACCCAGCAACGCGTGCATCAGTCTATCGAACACCACTGCACAAAGGCTGGGAGTCGACAACATGAATGAGTCTAGAAATTGATCGGCTCACCTATGTCAATCGAAAGTTCGGAAAGCGACTGCCAATCGACCATTTTCAAGGTCGTGAATGCCCCCCAGCTGTTTGTACCGAGTCGCCTTCATCACCTTGTGTGGCCGCCCATGCACACTCTCGCCCTCTGCCGCGCACATCCACACGCACACCGCCGTCCCTCGTCCCCATTCCACCACCCAGGGCAAGGACTTGATGGGCCGTGACTCAGACTTGCGCCCACACCTCTCGTGCGTGTTCCACCACTTAGGACGATGACGATGTGCCATCGCTGACACCACCACCGTTTCCCATTCCAGTGCACGACGCAAAAGGGAGACGGCGGTGCCACTGCCGCCCATCCCACCACTTGCCAACTCCCGGTGGTCCGATGAGCTATTGGAGTGAGCGCGATTCAGGATGCGCAGAGAAGTAACGATATGCGTACAATTGGGTTGGACTTGGTCCTCTGGGAAAGAACTTACACATGAGCAAATCACCTGACCTGCCCACAAAACGAGCCTAATTAGGCTCGTCGGTTATGTTGTCCCTCCAGCCTAGTTAGGCTCCCTTTCCGTGAATTGCCGACACCAGGAATAAACCCGTGCCCAAATATACTAC
>JBBPOH010000385.1:0-14010 GCA_038091335.1 Phylloporus arenicola | reverse complement strand
GACAATGACAATGTGACAACTGCATGGCACAGTTGTCACCTTGCTATTGCCATTGTGTATGCCTGGCCCATTCCTCATGCTCAATAACAATAATGCATGCAAATATCATGTGCTTGCCTGGCCCATCCCTCACCACCACCCTTGTCTTGCCTAACGATGATAATGCAGTTTTCATGTTGTTGTTGTCACCCTCACCCTTGCCCTCTGCCCACATCTCACATGACAACAATGATGATGGCGATGTGACAACTACGCTATCACAGTTATTGCATTGTTGTCATTTTCTTCATCGCTTTTGCCCCCCACCTCTCTCACCCTCTGCCTTTGTCTTGTCTGATGACAACAACAATGACATGATAGCTGTGATAGCATGGTTGTCACATTGTTGTTGTTGTTGTTGCCAACAGCGCACCCCCATCACCTTCACCTCACCTCGCCCTCTCTGCCTTTGTCTGTGCATGACAACAACAACAACAATATGATGGAGTGAGTTACGTGCATTGTGCTGGTGTCGTCATTGTGTCATGCCTCAGTGTGCCCTCCCATTGCCTTGTCACACCTTCACACCGCCCCCACCAAGTTCATTAATGTGCATCACGAAGCAGCAACAATGTCAATGCAACATCATGTGCATTGTGCCAGCATTGTTGTTGCATTGAGTCAACCACAGTACCCATTGTATAACCCACAGGTGTTTCATCCATTCGTTTTTTGTCTGTCATCCATTCATTTTTTGTCTGTCATCCATTGTCTTTCACTCCCCCTTCTCTTTTTTCTCTTGTTTTGTTCATTTTCTGTCGCTCATCTCATTGTTGTTGTGTTGTCTTAGTAGCTACTGTCATAAGGTGCTATTAATACACTTGTTGTTTCAGCCATTTCTGTCTCCCTCATCCATCTCCCAAGGGCCAATGTTTTTTTACCATAGCAAAAATCCCCTCGGTATGGAACAGCCACCATCACCACCACATGTCAGCCAAGTCAGGTGCATCACAAATATTGCTTCAGTTATTGCCGTCAGAGCTTGAATTATAGGTCGAAGGTCTTTGGTTGACCATTCAACCACTGTCTGTGTTGGTGCTACCCTTTGCGTTTCCTCAACTTGAATGCCTCACTGCTTTGAATCCTGAACCAAGACTTTTCAGGTAAGTGTTCAACCTACCAGCACCTCACTAATAATACTGCCGCTACAGCAGATGATATGGCCGGAATGAAAGTGCACATTTCCAGAGGACCTACTTCCACTCAAAAGGCACACAAGATGCACTATCACCGCGAAGCCATTCCCTCTGCCTCTGCTGCCAATGAGAATCCACCAAAGAAGGTCAAGCCTGGGTATACAAGGAAGTGCTGTACTGGTGGTCATTTCAACACTCCTCCTCACTGTTCATGATGGGAACAGTGTAAGGGTAAGACTGTTACATCCCTCTAGGAATTTAACCTTTCCTAGGTTCTTTGTGAAGGTGTCTGCAAACTGTGAATTGGTGGGAATGTAGAATAGTTCAACTTCACTGTTTTCAACAGCTTCGCGAATGTAGTGTTGTGGAATGCGAACATGTTTTGTTCGACCTTCTTGTGCTGGATTAGATGCAAGGAATATTGCACCCTGATAATCAATGCATAAAGGAATGTGCAAAATTGGTATCGTAATCTCTCCAAAGGGGTTGCAAATCCACTGTATTTGCTTAGCACATTCAGTCATTCCACAATACTCAGTTTTAGTGGATGGAAGTCTAACTCTCTTTTGTCATTGTGATAGCCACGAGACAATATCATTTGCCAGAAACATGGCATAACCAGTGGTAGAGCAAGATGTTTCAACATCTCCTGCCCAATCTGTATCAAAGTAAGTGATGAGTCCAGAATGATTTCCAGAAGCAGTATAAGTTATGCAGAGAGATTGCGTATGAGCAAGATAGTGGATGATTTTTACCACCTTCTGCAAATGTTCTTCTGTGGGTTTGGAAGAATACTGATTACAGAGTAAGCAAGGTCTGGTCTGGTTCCAAGCATAATGTAAAGCAAGGATCCAATAACGGATTGATAACAAGCTCGAAGAGTTGCATTAACATCCCCAACTGGATATGGGGTGTATCTAGTGGATAAAGAAACAACAATGTCCTTACAGTTTTCTTGACCAAAACGCTTAACAACCTTGTTAGCATATCTTGATTGACCAAGGATCAAAGATCAGGTCTTCCAATCTCTTGTGATGCACATGCCAAGATATTCTTTGGCTTCGCGAAGATTACAGCATTTCTTCCTAAACCATTTCTTGTGATCAAGAATCTGTTTTCTCTTTCTGCCCAAGAACAAAGCATCATCAATGTAAATGATGATAAGAATAATATCCTTGCTGATAATCTTTATATATACTCTGTAATCAACAACAGATCTCTTGAATCTGAATTTGACAAGTGATTGATTGAGCAGCTTGTTCCATTGATGGGCTGCTTGCTTCAAACCATAGATGGCTTTCCGTAATCAACAGACCTTGGTTTCCTGGCCCTGAACTACAAAGCCTTCAGGTTGAACCATGTAGATTTCCTTGTCTAATTCGCCAAATAGAAAGGCAGTCTTGACATCTAGTGTATCGATCTCCCAATCATGGAGAGCAGCTAGAGCAAGCATTAGATGGACAGTTTCAAACGGAGCAGCTGGAGAAAAGGTTTCTTCATAGTCTATTCTGAATATCTGTGTAAAGCATTTCACAACAAAGTGAGCTTTGACATGATTTCCAGGACGAATGGCATATACCCATCTTCCTTTCATGGGATGCCTTCTTTTCAGTAGATCAACTAGATCCCAAACCTTCCAATCATGTAGAGGTTTAATCTCATCCTGCATAGCTTTATGTCAATCTTTCTGATCATCTCGAGATAGTTTAAGAACATCTTGGTAAAGTCTTGGCACTATATAATCCATGGTTTCAACAGCATGAGACAGATGATAACAATACCATGCATTGCTATACATGTTGTGCAAATTATTGTCCAGTTGATTGGTAGGAATTTGTTCCTGATCAGTATCCATCTGATCTTCTTCCTCCTCCTAAATAGGATCAAGTTCTAGTCTGATATCACTCTGAGGTTTAAGGAGGGAATACCAGAAATGTTGGTGTGCACATGGCACAAAGCATTTTGAGAGGTGTGACTGGAATATTGATGCCAAATCTAATAAGACTTGTCATCCACAAAAGAGGCAACAAGGCCAACAACTGGAGTAATCAGAGACAACTGAAACCAGTGAAGGCTATTAGTGGGCGATGAGGCAGTAGCCTGGATCATCACACATCCTCTCTTGTTCCAGATCATAGACCTGGTTTTGTAATCTATCAGTGAAAGCTGCGGTGCATTAATGCTATAACTGATAACAATCTGTTGGTAGCTTTTGGAGCATACCAGACATCTTCTAGTTTGACAATGGTGGACAGTTTATCTCTGTTGACCTGTTGAAGTATGATCATTCTAGGACCATACATTGCAACAGTACCATCATTTGAAATGGTAGCAGAGTGTTTGCCCGGTCCAAGATGAATGAAGTCATTGAGGAATGGTGTTAAATGATTGGTGCAACTGCTATCAATCACCCAATGAGTTTTGGAAAACTCAACTGATGCTGATTTTCCCTCTGGTGAGGAATTACCAAGATAGTAGCAAAAAAATTCATTACTCTCTTCATCGACGAAGGTATCCCTATCATCATCTACCAGAATCCATAATGGATCTCTATCCCATACAGGTGCAACTCCTTTGTGTGAAGGGTAAGAAGGAATAGAACATCCAGAACTGCACTGTATCTCAATGAAGGCTGAAAGGAAGCATGAAACACTTTGGTCTGGGTATAGGGAGTAGGGGTAGATGGAAAAATCATATCAAAGTTTGAGAAGTGATTGGTGTTTGAAACCAAACCACCAAGTGAAACGACAACCATTTATTTTATTTTTTATTTTTTCTCCTTCCTTGTACCTCAACTGGAATGGTCAAAACTGGAAATGCTGGTATGTCTCAATCAATTATGATTGGAGAGTCTCTTCTTTGAGAAGGTCCTGCTGCTCCTGTATCTATCTTAGAATTCGGTGGAGGAGCGGCAATGAAAGGAAGGGCACAAATTTACTTCACTCATATCTGTATCCATGGTACCTGTCTTCCAGACATTGACACTGACCCCTTCCATATCAGCTTCATATGTATCTGCCAAATACTCAATAGATCCCAAAGGTTCACTCTCATCATTATAATACAACAGTAGAGCTTCATTCAAATAAGAAGCATGAGTCTCATCACCCATGACAACTTCATGAATGAAACCTTGTTCTCCTTCAACCATGAGCACACCGCTCTGGTGTGGTGCTTTGCCTTTATCTTTACCTTTTCTATTCTTGCTCAAATTGAAGCCGGAACGGTTCTGCTCTGCTTTCTTTTGGAAAGTGCCTTGAGGCCTTCTGGAAGATGGGCTTGTTAGACCCAAACCTCCGAGAAGGAGTGGAAGAGCCTCCCTATGGATGCCACTTGGTAAAGTTTGGTGGTCCCTTTTGGATCACAGATGCCCAATTACCAGAAGGGTTACATACTTCTTCAGTAGTCTCCACATTATGAATGCAGGATTTGAGGGAATTACGAGATCCCTGCATGCTAACTTCCAAAAGAATCTTCATGATGATTGTATCAACTGTGAAGGTCTGAGGTTCAGTGGTGAAAGCCACTGTGGAACAGAAGTTCCAGAAGGAGGGAGGAAGACATTCAAGAATGAACATTGCTCAGAACAAGTCCAAAAGGTTTAGGCCAGCAGCAGCCATCTGGTCAAAGTATGATACAAGATGATTGATATCATCAGATGCAGCATGTGGGTGTATTTCAACCTGCTGTGCCTGATGGATTAAATGGAACTGGCCAGCAAGGACTCTAGCTCCAAATAAGGATGCCATTTTGTTCCAAAGTGTTTTCGCTAGGGACACATAAATGGCAACATCAGCATAGGTGTAACCGGCATTGTGGGCTTGAGATTTATTGAGGGTATTGATGAGGAGGCCAGTAACCCTTGTGTCAATAATGATCCACTTGTCATGGTCACCTGCATTCATATCAATCCAAGTACGTATACCATCAACAAATCCCCAAACAGAGAGGGATTCAAGAACAGACTGCATATAAATAGACCATATAGAATAATTAGTGGGACCTTTAAGTTCAGGGATTTGTGCAAAAATAGAGTTGTCAACTTTGAAATCCAGTTGGATACCAAGAGCAGTAGTGGCAGCCATCTAGACAGATAGGATGATATGACCATCATTAGCAAACAAATCATTGTAAATGTGATCAAGAAGATTGAATGATGTCAAACCTGTGTGTCCAGCCATAGTTCCACCTATGGTTCCACCTGGAAGTTCAAATCTGGAGCACTTCTGCATCTTCTAATTTAATACCATAAGAGTCCATCTGCTTCTTTGTTCCATTGTCATCCTTGGTGATGTATGTATGTGGAAAGAAAGTCCTATACATAATAGGATCTGCACAATGCTTCTCTAGCACTGTAAACAGAACTATTTGAGGGTAGTGCGGATTGGGAAACTTTAAGTCTGGTTTCCTGAGACTGCTTGCATATACCAGTCCTTGTTCTCCACATGAATGATATGGGATAGCTAGGTGTTTCCTTTCATTCCGAGCATTATAATCCAGAAAAGTGCACATGGGTCTGGAATACTCCGAATTGTACAGTAAACCGTCAGGGTTAATGTCAAAGGGCCAAAGAGGGGAAACCAGAATGGAAGCAAAAATGCTAAGTATGTCACTTAACTTGGTGAAGTACTTCTCTTTCTTCTGCAGCTCTTCGTTTTCCTTGTCTGTCAGTTCTAAGGATAGAGTGTAGAACAACATCTTGCTCTTTCCTAGAGAATCTCTAATTAGCTTCTCTGACCTCCTTGCATCTGGTTAAAGTCTCCAAGACTTGGCATAGATCTTAGGATTTTTAAGTGAAAGCAACTTGCAATAATGCAAGTTGAAAAAGAAATTCCATGTCTGGACATCTATTCCTCTCCATGAGGCTAACTCCTCATTGGTAGTGCCCTGTATCTGCATAACAGATCATCCTCTGTTCTAACCATCTTCAGTCTTGACCCAGATGTGGGGTGGATAAACATTAGGCATCTTTGATTTGATGAAGTAGACGTTGGCAAAAGATCGGGGAAAGAGGTCATGGCAAAAGATCTCCCAACCTTGGTCATGAATGGTAAAATTAGCTGCAATGTCATATGACTGAGTTGGGAAAGCCCAACCAACAGCCTCATAGGCACAGATGGGATAGCTCGCTCTGGTCTCACAAATTTGGAGCTGGAATGGAAGAACCATTTGGGACAATTGCACTATCAATGCTGGATCTAGCAGTGGCATCTGATGCTGAGGATACACTGGTTGGAGAACTTGTCTCTCTAGCCATGTCGGAAGGATCTCCACTTCCATATCCAGTGTTGGTTGGACTAGGAGTGGAAGAAGATGTGCGCAAGGGCGAAAGATGGCACAAAATCATCAGTCGTCCTCCAGGAAAGGTAGATAGAAGGCCGGCAGCAGTTTGTTGCTGACCTTGGCCTGTGCCAGACAGTTGATGTCCCATGGGTAGGCCTCATGTGGACTCCCATTGCAGAGTTGCATGTGCCAGAGTCCTTGATCCTTGTGTGTGTCACCATGTAGAGCAACAAGGTTCCAAAGCTGGTCTAGGCTGAATCACACTGGTATTCTATGAATGAAAACTCCACTCTCTGGGGTTTGCCCAGGAGGATCATTGGATAACCCTCCTTGTACTGCATTGGCATATGATGACCCAGAGGGTAAACCTCTGGAGTGTAAACTGGCAGAGGTAAAGTGAGGAATGGGACCAGAGGCAACTCCAATCCCAGATCCAACTCCGGAAGGAGAAGTTCCAGGGATTCCAACTGAGATCCAACCTTGGTTGAGGTCATGGAGTAAGGGCTCTGCAACAGGTGCTGGGATGTGGACATCACAATGAGAGTCAATATGAAAGGGAGGAGAAGGGAGGATGGTTTTCTTGTTGATAATCAATGGTAGAAGCTGATTCTGGAAGAGCGAAAGGTGGAAGACGGAAGGTAGGAGCAAGAGCAGCTACAATGGCAGAAGGTACTTTGTGTGGTGGAGAAGTAGGAGAGCAGAGTACTCTGAGGAAGTGGAAAGGTTTGAATTGGTGATCTATTAGATCCAACAAACCCTGACAAATTACATTGGTCTCACTGTGATGGTGGATTTCTCCTTGTTCTATTGCACCACAGCAAGTAGGACAAGTATCCCAAACAGGACGGTACCTAGGTGGAATCTCTAGAGATGGTTCTCCAGGCAGGGTTTCTCAAGATTCTTCTTAAGGCAAAGTGCATTGGGATGCAGGGGTTTCTACTCCAGGTGATGGAGTGGATGTGTTACTTACTAGTGATGGAGTAGATGAATCTACTAGCCTGGTAGAGGCAAGGCTCATGTTCAGTTCATGTTAGAGTCCATTGGGTTGGACATGCAAGACCAACATGAGGGTCTTGGTTCGTCATTGCAAAACAGCAAAGCCGGAAGTGAAGGTAAAAAAGAACACATCTGGTAAAAGCTCCACAAATGTGGCAGATTGCAGTGAATTGCACAAATGTATGATCAGTGTTATGCAATGTAGAAGGTCTATAAACCACCAGTGTTCACTATGCGAGATGGTGGGAGGCATCGTGATATCGTACATGAACTCTGCTTATCTAAATAGGGTCATAACCTTTCAAAGAACATTCATTTCCACCCTGTGCAAACCAGTGCATATAGCCTCAATGACTCCACTATGACTCACCTTAATTCACTAGAGTCAAGGGCATTCCCTTACTTAGATTATATTGGTAGATCCAGTACAAACAGATGTATATAGTTGAGTAGTATATAAAGGCCCAAGAGCTGACCAGAGAACTCCAGTCAAGTTCTCTTGGTCTACTAAAAGTTACAAGACCCACTCTCCCTCTTGCAAGTGACCTAAGTGGACTCCTAACCCGGGTCTCTTCTTTAGTTGCTTTGCTTCCTCTCTTCTGAGCGCATTAGATGACTTCTTACCCAGGTCATCTGCTAGTGTTGCTTCAATGTCAGTTCTGGAGAATGATGAACTCATCTCCAAAAGATGTAAGATGTTATGATTTGCGGACTATCATTTCATTTCTCATCAGACATTCTTTTCTTTTCCACAATTACTCCTCCCTATTCCTTGTTGTACGACCTAGTCTTACGCTCCATCACTTGCCTCATAATTGTGTTTATTCTTTCATAGTTCCGTGTGATTCCTTCAGCTTTGATGAATTGTTTTCTATGTGTCATTATTGTTCCTTGTAATTCTATCACATTCCATGCTTACTCATCACATACACTTCTAACCTACCCTAAAGTGTTTGGGTTTACATATATAAACCTGTGATGTTTCCCTTTCTTTCCTTTCCTCTCTTAAGCTAGATCTCCTCTGTGATTGTCTACACTCGTGCACGAATCTAGCCTGTTTCTTTCTCTTATCCCTTGACTCTTTGAAAGTCTATGCCTGCACTTTGAACAGGTGTCTTGTCCTTGAACCCTTGACCTTGTTGAGTAGGAAATCCCCTCAACTACCCTCAGAATGTCCAAGTATGAAACCCCCTTGAATGTACTTCAGACTCTTACCCAGAGGCTATGCTTGTGCTCTATCCAAGACCAAGCATAACATGAGTGAGTTGGTGGTGTCTCCTTGTCCTGGAATTCGGACGACAAGATTGACATTTACAGGTCTCAATTAGATGATCTCTGGAAGCCCAATACATAGTAGTCCACCTTTCCTCTATTGCAGCTGATTTGTCCTCATCCATTTATGCTGCAATAGTGCATAATTTTGATGCAACAGACATTATGAGCACTACAGTATATAAATCACATGTAACTGTAGATAGCTCAAAGGACACTATTTGTGCACATGGTTCGAAATCTAAGTGTGAACACTGCCATCACCATAACCCCCTATGGATATTAGATTCTGGTGCCTCCATGCACTTTACCCCTGAGAAATCAGACTATGTTAAATACCACTCTTTGAAGAACCAGGAACACATTCCTGTCTACACTACAAGCAGCATCCTGTTTGTAGAAGGTTGAGGTACTGTCCTCATAAACTGGGTTGATGAAAATCGCCCACCTCACATCATAGATCTGCACAATATTGGTCACATACCAAAGTCTAGTGTGCAACTAATCTCTTTAGGTTGCCTGCTCAATAATGGAGCAAAAATTGAAGGAGACAATAAATTCCTTCGCATCCTTTATGGGGATGGCACCCTTCTTGTGCTATTTATTCTTGGTCACATGGGTCACAACATATACACTATAGAACATGTCCCTACCCCTAAAGCAACTGCCCAGAAGATGTCCATATTGTTGGACTATGATATCATGTATTGCCACTTTGAACATTCTTTAAAGGAGGTTGTAAGATATGCACGAAAACATATGCACAATTTTCCTGATTCTATCATCTTTCCTAGGAGGATACTCTGTGTCCTGGTTGTGCTCAGGGCAAGATGCCCAACCAACCATTCCTACCTGATTTTCATTGTGCAACATCTGCTTTCGAGCTTATACATTCAGACATTAAGTCCTTTCCCACTGAATCTTATCATCGGCATAAGTACATCATTACATTCTTTAATGATTACACATCCTTTGGCTGGTCACACTTATTGGCCACTAAAGATGCTGCATTACAGGTGACTAAACAGTTTATCTCCATGGTGGCCATCCAGTTTAATTCTAAAATTAAAGGATGAATGTCTGATGCAGGGGGAGAGTACAAGTCTCAAGCATTCAATAAGTTGCTGTTTGACAATGGGATACGCATATTCTAGAGTGCTCTTCACACTCTCCAACAAAATGGTCACACAAAACAATTCATGCACACCATTATGGACAAATTGGAATCCATGCAACTCGAGGCATGTGTTCCAGACTCCTATTGGGGATTTAGTTGAGGTCACACCATACACCTGTACAATTGTACACCTCTCAAACACCATAACTGGTGCACCCCCTATGAGCTCCTCCACAAGGAGTCCCCAGACATAAGCCACCTATGTGTCTTTACCTATGTGTCTTTGGTTGTGGAGTGTACATACATATCCCCAATGATGTCCACACCAACAAGCTGGCCCCTAAGTCTGAGCTCATGCTGTACTTGGGTGTTGCACCTGGAAACATGTCCAATTTCTTGTTCATATGATCCCTGAATAATGTTTTGTTTATATCTGCCCATGCTCCTCATTCTAGAGATTCCTTTTCATAGATGCACCTCTTCCCACTGTCAGCCCGCAATTCCTGCTGGCAGATTGCCTCATTTGAACAACCCAGAATCCATCAAAATACCACTTGTGGATTCACTACGTAGACCTCAAAAACCTGCTGTCACACCTCCACATGCACCACACCCCCTTATCCCTGCCCTACCTGAAAGTCCTAAGTGTGAACATCATGTGCCTAACTGGCCTCATAACGCTTATGGAGATGATCACCTATTAAAACAGGTGAAGGATATAGAGCATAATTTGAAATGGCCTGAGCGCATTAAGGGGGAGTCTGGTCCCTCTGGATCAGATATGCCTGGACAATTTCCTGGCACACCCTCACAACCGTCCTCCTCAACTGACCCTCTCTCTAGCTTAGCTTCAGACTCTGAAACTGAGATTTAGAAACTGTGTTAAAAAGAGGAAGCTGCTTTCATTCAGTATCTGCTCTCCAATGCAATTGGGCCTGAAACCGCGAAATCTACTACAAAGCCTGTATGTGACTGGACATTAAAGGACATAAATAAGCTATCAGCTGCAGCACAAGAAGAATTGAGATCTGCATGTCGTGAGCAGATTGAGATGCTGAAAAAATGAGACATGTTTGATGTTGTCAATCACCCTAAAGATCGCAAGGTTATCAAAAACTGTTGGGTATTTGATGTCAAACCAGATGGTCATAAATGAGCTAGACTCATTGCCAAGGGATTCTTCCAGATCAAAGGAATAAACATTGACCAGATCTTCTCTCTGATTGTGTGCTATAAGACAGTCTGCTTAATGCTGGCTCTAGCATAGAATCCTGGCATATGGAAGCTGTCAATGTTCGGAGCACCTACCTATATGGTGATCTAGATGAAGAGATCTACATGGAACTACCTGAAGGATTTACAATTCCTGGCTTGAGTAGTAAAGTCCTTCTGTTAAAGAAAGTACTCTATGGACTGAAACAAGCTGGATTATCCTGGTGGAAAGCACTTGATTGCTCCATGAAAGAACTCAGATTTAAACGTCTCAAATCAGATCCTGGCATCTTCCTTTATAAAAGGAAAGGCTCCTGAGTGGTTGTTGCCATTGTCTATGTAGATGATGCCATTTTCTATGGCCCAACTTAGGCCATCATCAATGAGATCAAAGGACATTTTATGTCAAAGTGGGAATGCAGAGACCTTGATGTTGCACCCGAGTTTCTACATATGTGCATTCAAAGGAAAAGCAGACATATACTAGTTGATCAATGCACATATTGGATAAAATAATCAAAAGATTTGGCCTCCAGAATGCTGCCTCCACTCCCACTCCTTTGCCTCAGGGGTATTATTCCTTTAAAAATGATGGGCCTGTTGATTTTGAAGTTCAGACTCAATTTCAAATCATCATTGGATCTCTCCTATACCTTATGATAGGAACATACCCTGACATTGCTTACACTGTCACTGCACTCTCTATACATGCTTCCAATCCTACCAAGGAACATGTTCAGAAGGCACATTACATTTGCTATAATCTACTTGGAATTTCCAAGTATGCTCCTGTCTTTGATGGAGCAAAAGGTTTGGACTTGTGGCATGCACAGATTCAGATTGGGCATCTGATCCCAATGACAGACACTCTCAAACTGGCTGGTTTATCAAACTAGCTAATTGCACTTTCAGCTGGTGATCATGGCAACAAAAGCATGTCACTTTCTCTTCTACAGAGGCTGAATATGTTGCGCTCTCTGATTGTAGCTGTCAAGTAGTTTGGATTTGTCAACTCTTAGGAGAACTTGGCTATAATCTTAAGCCAACCCCTATCTGTGGAGATAACCCAGGATCAATCTTTATGTCCTCTAATCAAGTGACAGAATCTCACAACAAGCATGTTAAGATCCCCTGGCATGCTGTACACGATTGGATTGAAGATGGCATCATTGAGATTGTCTATATAGAAGGAGCATCTAATCCTGCAGATATGTTCACCAAGAACTTAGGACACATTAAGTTCGAACAATTCAGATCAGAGTTGGGACTAATCTTATTCTGATTTCCTTTCTTACTTCCTAGGCGTAAGCCTTATGGACTCCTTAAACGACTCCTCATTCCCAAGAAGCCATAGAACTCCATCTCCATGGACTTCATCGAACAACTCGCATCTTCCTCTGTACATACCGCTATCCTAGTGGTCAACAATAGTCAATTCAAGCAATGCATTTTCATCTCCACAGACAACGAGATCACTTCTTCAGAGTTAGCAAAACACTTCCAACTTCATGTGTTTTCCAAACACGGAGTTCCCTCCCACATCACCTCTGATAGAGGTTTGGAATTCATTTCCCACTTCTTCAGGTCTCTAGGTCAAGCCCTTGACATCTGACTCCACTTCACTTTTGAATATCACCGGATAACATCCAAAAGAAGATGGCCAAACAGAATAGATGAACCAGATGCTCAAGCAGTACCTCTGAATCTATTATAACTATCAGCAAGACAACTGGTCTGAACTCCTGCCTCTCATAGAGTTCTACTACAACAATGCTCTGAATACAATGACTGGTGTTTCTCCCTTCTTCGCCAACAAGGGCTACCACCACAACTTATCAGCAAACCAACCATTGTATTGACAGATATGCACAGACATGGGCAGCCACTATAGAAAGGTTCCTAGTAATGCAGACCTGTACAGAGAAATAGGGGAAATCCAACTCAACATTGTTAGTATTGATATAGGCTAAAACATTATGAGGTAATCTTTACATATGTCTAAGCTTCTCCACAACATTATGTGGTCATAGGTGCAAGTGTGGCTGTGTGGTGTGTGAATACATTTTGGACAAAAGTGTGGAAAAAGTGCTAGTTTGCTGATGAACATCTCCATTTACCCCAAACAAGACCTGACCTTCAAACAAGCTCATGAATGCTCCATCAATCTTAATTCCCTCAATCAGTTCCTTCATGAGGAAATGGCTACCATACAACTGCAATATCAAGGACCTGCGGATGCTAGGTGAACTCCAGCTCTGGACTTCAAAGTTGGTGACCAGGCTTTTGTCAAAGCTAAGTACTTCCGCACAACTAGACCCAGAAAGAACTTGCAGAGAAAAACCTTGGGCCCTTCACAATTATTACACAGCCAGGCACTCACTCCATTACACTCTGCCTTCTGGACTCCATGAAGTCCATTCACTGTGTCCTCCACATTTTGCAGATAGAACCTGCAACACCAAACACAATCCCCAATTGTGTACAAACCCTACCACCTCTGGTTGACATCGTCAGCGAAACTGAGTATGAGATCTCTGAGATCCTTTACTCCAAGATTGACCGTTGATGCTGGAATTGCAAACTCCTGTACCTAGTCCGTTGGTTTGGATACAAAGGTACAGATGAAAAGACATCTTGGTTATTAATAGGCTAATGAACTAGATCACACTTCCAAGCTGGTCCTGGATTACCATCACCAATATCCACACAAACCAGGACCTCACTCTGCTTAATTGTGATGCAAAAACTTCATAAAACAAAATGAAACTATTTACAAGAGGCAAAGAGGTACAGTGGCTCAAAAAGTGTCCCAATGATTGTATGTTTTTCACTAAATGCCCCTAAACCTGATAACCCCTAACCTGGACTCTAACATATAGGTATATGAAATGAAGTACTTACCCTTGGCATTCTATGGGTGCAAGGGTCAAAGGATTTGTCCAGGATTTGATGAAA
>JBBPOH010000384.1:0-14020 GCA_038091335.1 Phylloporus arenicola | reverse complement strand
AACCAGGATCTTGCTGCGCTAGCCAGAACGTGTCAAACATTCAAAGAGCCCGCACTAGATGTACTCTGGAAGGTGTTATTCGACCTCTCTCCTCTAGTTCGGTGTCTCCCTGAAGCATGCAAGATCGATGGAGTACGTGCCAGTTTTCATTGCGTGGATATCACAAACTTTAACGTACGCTTGTTCAGCAGTACTCGTTCAGCAGCAGGCCGCTGAGTGAAGCCGAATGGATGACCCTCAGAGGCTACACCCGCCGTGTCAGGTCCATACACCAACTTCTCTCATCCATGCGCGATAATAGGGTTGCACTTATCTTGGCAGCTTCCACCGATCCACTCTTCCCAAACTTTCGATCGTTATACTGGAGAGACCTAAGAACACTTCCTGTGGCGCATATCGCCGTCCCGTCGTTGACCTCGCTGTCTCTCGGTTGCATCAGACCTTCTGACCCCTTCACGACGGAACTTATTGACACTATTGGAGAACGTTGCCCAGATATCAGGAGCTTTTCAGCTTCCTTTTTCGGATCTAGACCTTTAGATGCAATCATCCCTCGCCAACTATGCCGGTGGACGAGTCTTCAACAAGTATACTGTCGTAGAGTCACCTTGAGCACGGATTTCATCTTGCATCTGCCCTCCCTGTCTACTCTGAAACAGCTTTCGTTCACATTGAGCGCTGACTTG
This sequence comes from Phylloporus arenicola, assembly GCA_038091335.1. Lineage (NCBI taxonomy): Eukaryota > Fungi > Basidiomycota > Agaricomycetes > Boletales > Boletaceae > Phylloporus > Phylloporus arenicola. The sequence continues at coordinate 13,334 of JBBPOH010000384.1, read as the reverse complement.
TGCAACCACACCATACATCTTGGCTCGACGTTCGTCCTCCCTAACCTAGCCGACTTGAATATCAATTCCACTTCCTTGAAATCCGTCACGACACTCTTTTCTCGCATTCAACTTCCCAAAATCAAGGATCTGGATGTTATTGTTTTGGAGTATACTCCAAGATCGGATGTTCAAGAATATTGGACCACTGTCCAAAGGGCGTGTCCATCCAACACCCTCGCCCGTTTGGCGTTCTCCAGCTTCTTTCAGAGACCAGAAAATTTGGCCGGTCTCCATGAACAGGGGCCTTTACCTTACGTTGGTTGACCTTCTCCCTTATAAAGACTTTCGCGACCTGCTCAAAATAGCGATCGACGTCGCGTGGTCTGTGAACCTAACAGACGCCGACATACTCGATCTGGTGTCTACATCACCTCACCTGGAAGAACTCTATATCAACAAATTCTGGGGCTGGAAAATGAACGGCGAGGGTGGGATCACGCTCAGTGGGCTGGTGCAGCTTTTGCGACAGTGTCTGTCTCTGGGCATTGTGTCCCTTGTGATCGATACACGGACGTTCATCCAGATTCCTCACGGATTGGACGTGTCGTTCCCACCACGAAAGACCTGTCGAGGGATGCTATCTTTGGACTATTTGGACTCGAATCTCCTGCCCGAGTTCGATTCGGAATACAGATCGGCTTTTAAGGGGTTCAAACTTTGGTCCTCATTTGATTGAACTATGGTACTTGAGAGACCGAGGATTCTGATGAGTATATATTGTTTGAGAAAGTGCGCCGGATAAGTTGAACAAGGTCATGTTTTCCTCTTTTTGCGTAGGATGGCGATGTCAGCATGAATCTTATGACCATGGATATCTGGTAGCCCATCGGATGATACAAGTAGACAGTGCTAAGTACTGTGATAGATTCCATACTCTTAATGTATCAACTTTTCACTCGCCAGCGACAAACCAGCCGCTGCCAGCTCAACCTCTGACGGCACACCACTGTCAAAGCGGAGCCGGCAGGTCAAAAATCCCAGCAACGTACACAGTCGAATGTCTGGCTGGCTTGCAGTCTATGCCTTCACGGACCAGCGCCCAGCCGCGACGCAATCAGGCACTTTGCCATGCTAAAGTAATTCCGGCGCCAGTATGGCGCGACGGGCGTATTGATTGGGAATGTGGGGCTGACGACGGCGTTGGCAGTGTCTGCAATGCGGCGGTACAGGGAACTCGAGTTTCGCCTCCGTTCTTGTAATCGAATGACCCGTTGCGACGGATGATTTGCACTGAGCGACGTGTATCTAGAGCTCCCTCAAGCGTAACGAACGTCGGACCTTTGGTTTCACTCTGTTTGCCGTGTCTCATGCGTTGGCCTGGTTCATCTTGCCCCACGGAAGCGATTTGAATGCCAGGTGTTGAGGATCGTGAGAACTTGGGACAGATCAGCGTCGGCTCAGTCAGGCGAGTACTTACTAGGAAGGTGACCAAGCCTCGCGGTCAGTTCATGTGTGTTCACGGGAACGTTCACCGGCGAACGTTCCCTGACTTTGGCAAACGTTCCCTGACCAGCAGAACACTGCCACGCCACACGTCGTGTGGCGAACGGTCCCTGCCGGATTATCAACAAGCGACGATTCAAGCCGGCTAGGCCACCAGAAATCTCAAATGGCTCTAGAGCACTTCGGCTTTGCAACCGCTTCAGATGTTTCATAACCTCTGGGACGCGGGATCAAAATGATAGTCGTGCTCGCCTGTACCCGGTACGGAATCGGTTCCTGTTGTATATAATTAACCATTCGGACTGTTGCATTCATTCTGTCTCTCTCACCTAGATGTCCTCTATGGCCGCAGCCGATGTTCATTATCCTACAAAATCCATGCGAGAGTCGCACCATTTCATCCCTGTTCCCTCCACTTTTGTGTCTCCTCTCGCCACCCCCACTTCCTTTGATGCGAAAGCCCTCTCTGTCATCGTGCATGATCGCAAAATTGATAACATAATACTCGACATTGGTGATGTCTTATTCGCTTGGTCAGCCAATACAGGCACTTCTGTCTCCCCCGGAACTCTGCGCAGGATTTTGCATTCTGCCACTTGGTTCGAGTATGAGAAGGGCAATATCGACCAAGAGGAAACATACCGTCTCTCGCCAAAGAATTCTCTTCTGAAGTAGACGCTGCTTTTCGAGCAGCTTCGGACACTTCAGATCAAAGATTCCATGTTCTCCTTCCTCCACGAGCTAAAGGGAAACAGTGACATCAGGCTGTATGCCATGTCCCATATTCCCGCCCCAGACTGGGAGGTTCTCCGCAACAAAGCTCGCCCAGAAGACTGGGCACTCTTTGATCACGTCTTCACATCTGCTGCAGTACACGAGCGGAAGCCAGACCTTGGCTATTTCCGTCACGTCCTGGAATCCACTGGAATTGATCCCAGGCGAACTGTCTTCGTGGACGACAAGTTGGAGAACGTCGTGCCTGCGCAGTCCCTTGGGCTCAAGGGGATCGTCTTCACGTCCTTTGATGATGTCGTCCGCGAGCTGAAGACACTTTTACGGAACCCGATCATCGACGGGGAGAAATACCTGTGCAATCATGCGAAGCAGATGCATTCAGTTACAAACACGGATGTAATTGTGGAAGAAACTATTGCCCAATTGCTCATTCTCGAGGCTACGGGCGACCCCAGCCTTGTTGATTATACCCAGTATCCACGCCTATGGAATTTCTTCAAATGTATGCCTTTGCCACTTCCGTTCCAGAAAAGATGGTTGACTAGTTGTGCTAGCTACCCCCGCTCTTACTACCGCCACTTACCCCCATGACCTCGATACAACGTCCCTCGCATATACGATACTAAATCACGGCTCGCTGGAAGCGAAGAATAATATCATGGACGAGATGCTGAGGTTCAAAAACAAGGACGGCATCATCCAGTCATACTTTGACATCACACGCCCCCGGGTCGGTACGTTGGACACTCTTCTACGCACAGCGCATCTACTGACTCGCCGGGACACCATCCAGATCCCGTCGTCTGCATCAACACACTCGTCTTTTTCTACGCCAACGGCCGCGGCAGCCAAGTAAACGAGACCTTTGACTGGGTCCACGCCATCTTGAACAACAGGGCGTACACGAACGGGACCCAGTACTACTACGGCGCAGACACGTTCCTGTTCTTCCTCTCCCGGCTGCTTTCCAGGTCAGCCGACGCACGCTCTTTGCGAAACGCGTCGCGGAGCAGTTTGGCTCCCCCGGGGACGCGCTCGCGCTCGCGATGCGCATCCACGCGGGTGCTGCAGTCGACGTGTGTGACGTGCGAGACTGCGCTCGGCTCGCGCGGATGCAGGAGGCGGATGGGTCGTGGCCGATGGGGTGGGCGTACAGGTATGGCGTGACGGGCGTTTTGATTGGGAACAAGGGGATGACGACTGCGTTGGCGGTGTCGGCCATGCGGCGGTACAGGGAGTTCGAGCTCCGGCTCCGTTTCCTTGACTAGTCTTTGTATACTACATTGCATTTCACTTGAGTCACTTGGGGCAGCCTCGCTCCAGATCTCAAGAGACAACCATGCAGTTGCAGTACAGTACTGTCATTGAGACGCGACCACGCACACATCTGAATCTACTTCCATATCTCGCCACGAGAAAAAAATCCAGAGTAAAAGCTGTAGCTATATGCCAATTGGATGATGACAAAAAGAAAGAAAGACGAGTAGGAGAGAGAGCACGAGTACTAGATTGGGATGTACGATGCAGAGACTGGGATAATGTAGTGCAAGGTTTAAAAAGGATGTGTTAACATGCAGGACACGATTGAGGGTTCGGTAATATCTTAACAGTCATGGACGAAAAAAAGAACCATAAGATGACGCTCAATCCAGAGACGCCATGCAAGCAAAAAGGGACGACAGAAAGTACTGACCGTCCGTGGAAGAGGCTCAGCCTTCATCCACAAGAGTGTCTCCTTTAATAATTTCTCCATTAGCGTAACCAACAAGACCAGCATTCGCGGGAATGACATATCGTGACGTTGTGGCGTTAAGGTGGGATTGGCTTGACAGGGCGCTACGTGGGAGGTTTGCTAAACCAGGGGTAACCAACTTGAGAGTCTTGGGTTGATGCGTATTCCAGCGTGAGAAGCTCGCGCCAAGTTTGTCATCGAATCCGCGGAAATGGGTCCCGTGCACCGGCGCTGAAACCATGGGCGAGTATGGGAGAGGACTGCTTGGAGAGAAAGATGATACATGTAAAAGCATAACGAATTCCTGTGTCGAATTAGTGAGAGCTACCATCTTGGAACGGAGATCTGGAAACACTGCATGGGAGGAGCCATACGTCTTGATGAAGTTTGACAACTTTACAACAATCTACAGCAGAAAGGAGATGTTAGCCGGAAGCGGTGAGGAAGTGACATCTGGGCAAGGCAGGGCGAATCGACCCACCTTGACGAATAGGTGTGCATTGTCTCGTAAAGCTCTCGTGTCAGCAGTCGGGTCCCCGGCACGTACGGCAACGATATTCACGCGCAGACGTTCGGTGATAATCTTGGCCTTGTCAATCGAATCACGGAAATCGCCACTCAATCCTGGTGTTTCTGACATGGACTCTACCATCTCTTGCATGACCTCCCATATCGCTGGCGCCGAGTCCACCGCAGTCTCCATCGAGTTCAAGGCGTCATTGTCAACGAGCGTTCTCGACTGTGGAATTTCAAGCGTCGGTTTTCGCACAGGAAACTGAGCGAGTGAAGATGAAGATGAGGTCATTAATGATGCTTGTGACGCTTGTCGTGAGTGGTATTCATTTCGGGTTGTTCGTGTGGGACGGGGTTGCGGTGCCGACAGTGGAAGCGGGATACCATGGGTCGCTCCTCCTGGTGTCGAGGTGCCAAGACTAGAAGTAGACGCAGAAAGGGGTGCAGTTGGACCTTTTTGCCCAGTGCGCCGAGTTGATGGCGATTTACTGCCCGAGAGAGTTGGCGGCAGCGGCGGGTCGATGGAGGGCAATGACTTTCCAATCTCCACGTCCTTTGAGCTAAACGATCCAGCATGCCGTCGAGTAGTACGAACTCTTCCTAGAGGAGTAGGCATGGGACGTGACCTCGCAATTGGAAGATTGTGCTGGAACCCAGAGACATTGACTGTAGGTGATGAGGTATCGATATTCAAGGCAGGGGGTGCCAAGGCATGACTTTTCGTCTTGCAAGGAATTCGGCGAGGATCTGACAAATATGGCTTAATAGCTTCAACATGAGGGATCATACTTCGCCACGCATGGGATATCTCTGCAGCTGCTCCATAAAAGATGAGCACAAGTGAACGCATATATCGGTCGTCATCTCTTGATGCTAGAATCTTGAGCTGGAGAGAAAGCATTGCAATTGCCTTTCCAAACACGGCAGCCGAGTCCCTACTACTCTCTACCAAAGCCCTGCAGAGCAGTGGGGGAGGTATGGTCTTCTTTGCAACAGAATCAAATCGTTCAAGAGCACCGTTGAGCTGGACCATGTAAGTGTATGCCGGGTCAGTGACTTTACGAAGAACCGACGAGAGCTTCTGGTCAATTGTATAGGTGATGTAGTGAGAAAGCGCCTGGTACACTTGAGAAACGGAGAAATAGAGGGAACGTGCGCATTCGACCAGGGAGCGCAGGGGAAGAGGTAGGTTACCGGCGATCGCATTGGCAGGTAGAGAGGAGAGACGCTTGAAATAGGCATGGCGCTCAATGTCGGGAACAGGATGCGGGCGCTCCGCGGACGTAGGTGATGCTGAGGACGGAGGTGTTGTCGTGTATTGCTTCTGGATTTTCTGCAGTTGTGAACATCCCTCGGAGGACGAAGACGACGAGTCTTGCCGACACACTAGGTCGGAGGACATGATAAGGTCGTCACGTGGTATTCCGTTTGTATGTGAAGGCGGTGCGGGTGGTGCAGAGTCGAGTGACTTTGCACTGTGCACCTGATCGCCGGGCCGAGATGATGTGTGAAGGTCTGGGATACTCTTCCTGCCAAACAGCGCAGGGCGACGATCGCGACTTATACGTGCAAAGGAACCGTTTCTTTGATGCTGCGTGGCACGAGGTACGGCAGTGTGATCGTCATCAACGGATGATACGGACTCTTCAGGGGTTGGCAAATAGCTTTCGGGGGAGGCGGAACGGAGGGGCGAGTCGTATGGTGGTAACGGACCCAACCGAAGAGGCGGTGGTCGTTCGAAACGGGAACCAATGACAGATTTGGAGGGTGGTTCGACTGAGAAAGCCCGAGTATGGGGCGTGGGCCCGCCCGAGGGATCTTCGTCTCCTAGTGTTGTCCAAGACTGTATACTCTGATTGCTGAAAGAGGGCCTGAGGAACAACACCAAGTGCGACTGAACCATGCTTACATGGACTGGTTAAGAGCAGCGCTCTCGCTCATGAATGACTCCACGCTAGGCTGGGGTCTGACATCAGGACGGGGCTGGCTGTTTTCGCGTATCCACTTTTGCAAACCGAGGATCCAGTCCTTGCCGGGATGTGGATTGTCAGGGGTGTCGACGGTTGCCTTTGGCGGCCATTCGATGGGGTTGTGGTCTACTGTGAACACATCTAGACAGCCAAAATCGGCCAGATACGCTGGCAAGCGGGTGATCCTGTTGCGTGAGAGGCACAATACCTGGGAAGAGACTTAATGGCGAGCAATGGCTAGTGCAAGGTACGCACACGCAGCTTTGAGAGCGAGCCTGGCTGGGCCGGTAGTCGTTTGATTTTGTTCCTGCTAATGTCCAGGATCTCCAGGGAGGGCATGACGGTCAACTGTAGCGCGTGAGGGGGGTGAAAGTAACAGTGAGACGGTGCGACTGACGACGTCCGGGAAGACAGCAAAGTTATTGTTCTTGAGGTTGAGATACCGCAGACGCGACAAGAGCGCAAACGCTGTTGGAAGAGTTGCGAGACGGTTGTAACCGAGTGCGATTCTGATGTGGATTGAGCTGGCGCGGTGCGCGATGGCAAGAAAAGACGGACCTGGTGACGTCTGGGGAGGACTCGGACCTGCCCGCGGTCGCCAGACGCTCTGCGCCGTCCTCGCCGACATCGGTGAGTGTTTTGTGGGTGAAGTCGAGCGTCGCGCCATTGTCGGGGGAGCTGGCGAGTGCGTCGACGAGGTGGCGGTCGGTGAGCGACGACGCGGGCGACGACGATCTCTGTCTGGTCGTCGGGAACGGCGGCGCGCGGGGGACGCCACGGCCAGCGTCCGGTGCGGACATGAGGGACGAGAGAAAGATATGTCTTGGCAGTTCGAGTCGGTTGCGACCGGTACTTGAAAAAGATAAGGTACATAACACAAGTCAAGTACTTAATTACAAGCAACCTAAAACCACATTGACACGGAAAAGCTCACGTCCTCGCTCCGCATGGCGTGCCACCAACCCGGGGGGAAGAACAACATATCGCCAGGACTGAGCGTCACGCAGGAGGCCTGGCGAGGCACAGCGTCCCAAAACAAGGGAAAGATTGATCGGCAGGGCTCAAACACATCGACCTGAGACGTGTTACTCATAAGCTTGTTGTCAACACCGGCTAGGGGATGCATCGCTGCGGCCACACTCGGCGGTGCAATCCAGACCGTCTTGCGGCCCACGACCTGCACTAGTAGCAAGTTAAGTTCCGCGGGACAAATCGAGCGCAGGCGAGATCACCATAGCAGTTGAAGAACGGGTCCTGCGCAACTTTTACTAGATGGACGAGGAAAAGAGCTGTCAACCTGCCGTATGTGCGGGTGTGATAGTGCCTTTGGGTCCGAGCCACGCATGAAGAATTACGTCTTGCGGGGGATGGTAGGCTGGCGCGTCGAGGGCGGCGTAGACGATGTCGGGGACGATGATGTCGTCGCGCAGGCTGGGAAACTGTGCAAAGAGAGTGTGCTGGGCGAGGTAGAGGTGCTGGTCCGGTGATGAGAGCGAGGCGAGAAAGTCGTCCCAGGCGATCAGCGTCTGCGACCAGTCATCAGACCTGTAGTCATTCCCGACCTCGACGGGGACTATGCGGCCAGGGCCTGCGACGGAGAACAGGTATGAAAGAGACGCCCAACGATCCATCGCTGGCCAGTCCCGCGCAAACTCACGCAGCACAAACGGCGCGCGGCTCCAGTCCGTCTGGGCAGAGACGAGTGATGGAAGCGCAGACAGTACGCGCACGGCGTTGGTGCATGTGCACAGCGGCGGAATAGGATCAGACTGCGCGACGAGCACTGGCGTGGGTGGCCGCGAGGGCAGCGCAGACTGCAGTTGGTGTATGAGCTCGTGGACGATGTGGTCACGTCGGGTGTCGTCGGTAGCCCCGCCGGCGACGATGATGGCGCGGTCGAGCGTCGCGATGGACTGTCTGACAGCGTCCTCGTCGACAGACGTGCAGGCGAGCGCCTTGAGGATGGCGGCGTCGATGTAGAGCATGTGCCAGCGATGGTCGTCGTCGGTGGGTAGGTGGCGGTGCGCATCAGCGATGAGCTCGTCGAGCGGCGCGGTGGCGGCGGGGTCGGCGATGAGCTGGCGGGCGGCGGCGCGGAGGGCGGCGGGATCGTCGAGGACGAGCGACACGTAGAGCATAGCGTGACGTGACATAGTGTGACGAGATTCGTCACGCGGGGGCGAAGATAAAAAGGACACGGGAAGGAACGACCGTGAGAAAGTTCCCCCGACGATCATTTTCCTCCCAAAGTAATTTCGTTCCGGCCCGCTAACTCGGCGCAGCCTGTTTTCCTTTTATAGAAATGACATCCCGGTGCGTCCGCTCGTCCCTCTCCACGGCCCGGGCTCATCCAGCGCAGCTTGGACCGCCTCCTCCTCCTCCTCGACACCGGCTCGTCGTTGTCCGTCAGAAATACCGCCGCCAAACAGCTCGCGCAACTCGCGGCCCGGTCGCTCATCCCCGTCGAGGACGACTTCAAATCGACCCGCCAGCACGCTATACGCGACACCGCAGGCTGGTCGGAGTTGCTCGCTGTCGTCGCCCGCGTAGGCGCTGTTTTTCTCGTCTCTGCCGTTCTCATGTTTTCCAGATTCTCCCTTTTCTCCACTCAAAAAGTCACGAGACAAGATCAGCCGCGTCGAATGCACTCTCACAAATATTCGCACTCGTTCCCGTATGGTACCCCCAGTCAGACGACGTCAAGCACCCCGTAGACCTCGCACCGCCCGATTTCCCCCCCTTCTCCGTCAAGGAGCTCATGCACAAGGGCGTACTCCTCTTGGCCTCTTCCGGAAAGGAGTTTACAAAACCCACCGGCATACTCGCCAACTCTGCAGAGGTGAAGCGTGCCCGCAAGGAAGCCATGGGTCGACTCGGTCTCGACTTCCTCGACACCGTCGGCGGCGCAGATGACATGGACATCGACAAGGAGCTTGCACTCGAGCCAGAAGCCGACACCACCAGCGAAGCCGACCTACAGCTAAAGAGAGAGGATCCCCCACCCTCTGCCTCCCCCATGGAAGTCGACTTCAAGCTCAGGAAGGAACGCTCCCCACCAGCTCGGTCAAACTCCAGCACACCCGCCGTGCCCTCACCCGTTACTCCAGCCGCAGAACCCGACGACCTCAGCGGCCTCTCTGCTCGCGAGCGCAATCGACTCAAACGTAAACGTAAACTAGGCAGTTCCGCTTTCGTCGCCGCTCCGCCCCCACCCCCTCCTGGCAGCGGTGCGCGCTATAACGCTACCGCCGCCGGACCGTCTAACAAGTGAGTCATCATCCTTCACCCCGCTTCTCTACTCATTGTTCCGTAGAGCACGCCTTCTCTCTGCCGAGGCACAGGAACCGTCAAGGTCGCGTCTGGACAGTCCAGATCCGTCGGGTAAAGCACCTCCGACAGAAAAAGTAGTCATCGATCCTTCAAAAGGTGGCGCCGTTTCCCCAAAGTCTCCCCAGCAGTCCAATGCCCTCGAAGTGCCCCAGGGATCGTGGGTATGGGGTGGAATCGTTGGTCTTCTCGAAGTCGACCTCTTCTCCCCTACATGGGAAACACGTCACGGAGCGGCCATGGCTTTACGAGAACTACTCAAAACACAGGGTGCATCTGGTGGCATGAAGGGTGAATCGCTCTTTGACGTGTGTCCACCCTCTACTGATCATCTTTCATAGACGGCATTTCACCGGAAGAGAATGCGCGCGCACACGAAGAATGGTGCAACCACTTGGCCGCGAAGCTTCTCTGTGTCTTTATTCTCGATCGCTTTGGAGACTTTGTTTCCGATCAGGTGTGTGAGCATCAAGCTTTCTTACTCAACTCCGTTCTTAAAGCGATCTAGGTCGTCGCACCCGTCCGTGAAACCGTCTCCCAGACGCTCGCTTCTCTTCTATTACACATGCCGCTTCGGTCCGTTGGTCATGTACACTCTATTCTTCTGCAAATGATACGACAAGACTTCTCCCTCCCATCAACGGCCAAAATGGGCAAGAAGGATGATCGAAATCATGTCTGGGAGGTGCGCCATGCAGGTCTCCTGGGGATCAAGTATGAAGTCGCGGTCAGAAGCGACTTATTTGACACCCCAAAAGATGAAGAATCGGGGGATGCGGGTAGAGCAATCTTGACGGGCGTCGTGGATGCTGCTGTCCTAGGGTATATCAACTTTATTCAAATGCATCTTTCAAGGTTACTCAATGTTTTCTTCAGGCTCGGCGATCGCGATGATGACGTCCGCGCAGTGGCTGCCACCTGTTTGTTGCCTGTAGCGAGTCACATAGTCGAGCGGTTGCCCGATTCGCTCGACAGAGTATTGGCTGTTCTGTGGACTTGTTTGCGAGATATGAAAGATGATTTGAGCTCTAGCGTAGGTGCCGTCATGGATTTGCTCGGTGAGTGCTCTTTATATATCAAGCTATCCATCTCATCCTCCATAGGCAAATTGGTCACGTACAGCCAAGTTATCGAGATCCTCGGTGATCCAAATTTATCGTAGGTGCCTAGAGTCTTTCCCATCCCCTGGCTAACACTACGATTAGCCTTCCCCTCACCGACCTTGCTCCAACATTATTTCCTTTTTTTCGCCACACCATCCCGAATGTCCGTCTGGCTGTTGTTAAGACCTTGTCGTCTTTTATGACAGTGTCATCGCTTCCTCGTGACTGGATAGCAGCTCCATTCTTGCGCCTTCTTTTCCAGAATCTTATTGTTGAGGAACGTCCAGACATACGATCTGTATCGCTTACTAGTTGGAGAACGGCACTTGAAGTTGTCTCGAGCACGCCAGGTTTGATCAAGAAGGTAGTGAAGCAACAAACAGTCCTTGAGTGGTACGCGGTCCTGATGACACCGCTTGGCGTTCCTATCGACACGGCGACTTTTCACCATCCAACGTTTGCAGAGGATGGGCCTGATGGAGCCCCCGAGAGACACAACGTCGACAAGAACATGCTCGCTCAGGACCTGTCACTAATATCTTCGGAACTTATAATACAAGCTCGGCTTGCTGCAGCAACCGCACTTGCCTACTTGATCGTGTACTGGCCACCCAAGGTATGCCATCATGTACTTGACTGGCAAATGGCCCGAAATTTAAACCAAACTCTCCAGTCGGTTGAAGAGCTCTTTCAACCCATTCTCGTCCACTACATGGACTCAACGAGCATGCTTCAAAAGTTCCTGGCTGCTGCAGTCGCCGAAGAATGGGCATATGCATACGAAATGTTGTCGCCACCCGGCCCAATCCTTGACAACTTCCCTCTTGCTAGCGAACTCAGTACAAGAGCGCTTGCTTTCCTGCAAGGATCACCTCCCACCGCGTATCATGAAATGGCATTTACCCTCCACCGCATACATGCCGAGTGCTATTCGCTTCTACACTGTTTCTCGAGTGACTGCAAGATCCCCATCTCGCTCATACCTCACCTCGGGAACGAGATCGACGTCACCGGCACCAAGCCCGAATGCTTTACCATTGATACTGCACAGGAGGCTGTAGGCGCCATGTACACAAAGCTCAAGGAGAGCCTCGGCAGGACGAAGAAGCGCGAGTTGGGTGTCATCGCTGAAAAGAGACGCAAAGTCGTGGAAAGTATCGAGCACTATTCTGAAGTCAAGGCTCAACATGATGCTCGTGTTTCGGCTGCATTCGCGGCAGCGTTTGTGGCGTTTAGAAGCACACCAGACAAGGTGAGCCCCGTGGTGAAGGGGATCATGAACGGCATCAAGGCAAGTCGAGGATTGCCGTCATTGGAGGATTACTTAAAAATGCACAGAACGAGGAGAATCTGGACCTACAGAAACGTTCCGCGGTTGCTGTTGCCAATTTCATTGACTTTTGCGTGCGACACAATATCAGCCAGCCTCCGGACAAGATTGTGAAGAACCTCTGCACGTTCCTCTGCCAGGACGTGGATCAGACGCCCACATTTGCGTACTCGCGGACGATCCATAAAGGCATTCTCACGTTCCAGACCTGGTCCAAGATTGCGGCGAATAAGGGAGGAAAGGAGACACAAGACAAGGCAGAAAGTGCAAAGCTCGAAGATGAGGCTACAAAGACGAAGCTCTCTAGGAGGGGAGCAGGTCTTGCGTTTGATCGGCTCTCAGCCAAATTTGGATCGCGTCTCTTTGAAGCCATCCCGAAGATGTGGCAGTCCATGGCTGGTGGTCTGTTGAGCGCATGCAGCACAGGTACGACCGACCTCCCGTCGATAGTTGTCTGTTCTTATTAGAGTTTTCAGAGTCGCCTCAAGAAGCGGATGCTTCCATGGAAAAGCAACACGGGCAGGATGTCATTGATTCCTTGAGTGTTCTCGAGGCTGTTTCCCCCGCGCTGGACCCTGCATTGTGGCCCAAGCTTGCTGAGCTGTTCCCACCTATTGCCATTGCACTTCGGAGCAAGTTCGCGATTATTCGGCAGACAGCGTCACGGTGCCTTGCTACCGTTTCTGAGGTCATGACTGCAGAAGCGATGCGATTTGTGATAGAACACCTTGTTCCGTTGATCGGGGATGCCGTCGTGCTCTCAAACAGACAAGGATCTACCGAGGCCATTTATCGTGCGTCACCAGTTTTGTGGCAAGGACGTCCACTTACCGCTTCGTGTTAGATATTGTACAGAAGCTTGATATCAAAGCACTTCCATATGTCATATTCCTTATTGTTCCGGTACTTGGGCGGATGAGCGATGCAGACGACGACATCCGGTCGACAGCAACGAATACGTTTGCGTCGCTGGTGAAGATGGTTCCGCTAGAGGTAGGCATTCTTCGCTGAAACGGTATCCATTTTCAAACGGTGCATATAGGCTGGTTTACCCGACCCGCCGGGTTTCCCAGAAGAGCTGCTGAAGCGCCGACAAGAGGAGAAGCAATTCTTATCGCAACTGCTCGATGGAAGCAAGG
>JBBPOH010000383.1:0-14046 GCA_038091335.1 Phylloporus arenicola | reverse complement strand
GCCCGTTCGTGCCTTCCCCTGCTGTTTGCGCCCACCAACACATTTGTGCGCTGTCCCCACCAAGCTGGTGTGTGCACTCACCTATTCATGCGGCCGCTCTCATCCATTCGCGCTCCGTTCGCGCTCCCACCGTTCATGCCATCCACACCCATGTGTACGCCATCATCACCCGTTCGGGTGTCCTCCCACCTCTTCACGCGGTCCCAACAGGTTCGCATACCATGCCTATCCCATCTGTTTGCGCGATCCCCATCCATTTGCCAAGCTGGCGTCCCCCAAGCCATACATTTTTGTAGTAAATGCAGATTTTTTTGTGCTTGCGATGCTTATATAATGGGCTTGCCCACGGTGTCGAAATGTCTTGCTGTGCTATGCCGCACCGCTTAGTAAGTCAATTTTCAGCCGCGGCAAGCCAAATAAAGAACCATGTAAATTTACTGATTATTAGTATGGAATGATCGGCAAGACTCGCGCGGTGTACACATGAAATTTGCGGTGTGCAACAGATAAAACGCGGTGGGTATAGATGCACAGCGGCGGAAGTGGCGCGCAACGCGGTCGAAATTTTTGATACAGGTTTTACGCCACAACTAGACGGCCGCCGCCACTTCGAGCAAGTTTCAACACTGCTAACACAGACCCGCCAACTCAAGAATCGCTGACAGCCATTACAGAGTAGAGACTTCAACATCCTCCGCACCTCAATGACCTCTGAAGTTGTGCACTGGCAGCAGGTCATCGCAGCCATTCAGGAGGAGGAGTATGTGACTTGTATGGCACACCTCGCTGCACCGAGAAATGGGCTGATTTCCCTTTTTTCATAGTTGTCGCCTTTGTTGCGGTCGGATATGATTACAGTATGTAATGCAGGTCCCCGCATGTTTCTGCATGTTGACATCTGCATATTGCCAGTCCTCACATTCTCAGATGAGGTGCGTTGCAAACTTGCATTCATCGGCTACATGTACGAGAAATTAACTTGCTGGCGAATTTCACAGATAAACTACATCTGGGTTAAAAGCCAAATTTCTCATGAGGATTACATTTGCTAATTTGGTTGCAGAACCAACCTTGGACGCGTATATCTACGTTATTTCTCCTTGTGAGTATGCCACAATGTCATACCTGGGCTAACGATGGAGGATGCTATCCTCCAGGCACGATATTTTGGCCTATGTTTTGTCGTGTATGTCCAGTTTTCTGTCACACATAAATGGATCCCTGATTAGTTCTTCATTAGATTTACTTTCATCTGTGCGTATGTCCAAGAAGCGAAGATTTCCATGGGCTGATAGATCCCGACCCAAGACGCAAAGTCTTTTTCACCCGACCCTGCAAAGGTAATTTATTGTTCCGACGATCCGAAAATAAACTTACAAAATTTGACTACCTTTAGATGTGTGTGCCCGTGCCTTGTTATATGCTTGTTGACATCAATTATGGGCGACTAATTTTGAATAGTTGTGCGTGTATTGATCAATATTTTTATCGTGTTTCTTAGCTGAACTATAATCCAAGGTGATGCAGCTGTCATTCTCAACCAGTGGTCCCTGTCCATTTTTACTGCTGCCACAGATTGTGAGGTTTCACGTTTATGTTTCTAGCGAGTCGAATGACATTTATGCAGTGGTGATGATACTACGTGTGCGGGTACTGTGCAATCGGCCAAGGTTTATCCTTGCTACCATCATCCCGCTTTATGCGACAGAGGTCATGACATCTCTTGTCCTTTGTATTGTGTCCAGCACTCGGACAAATCCATCAGGTATGACTTCGCATATCGTGTACATGACTGCATGGTAACTTTCTTCCAATCACATAGGTGCCATTGCTCATGCACTCGACTTCACGTTTTGTGTGCTACCACCCATTCCTTTTCTTTTGCATTTAGCTGTGGTCATTGCTCAACTCGTTCTCAGTACCTCAATGTGTCTCTTCGTTATCATCCAGTTCATTAGGGAGTCACTTCTAATGCATGCAGTGACGAAGCGATACCAACTGAGCCATTACATGAACGTCCTCACGGGACAAAACACGGTTTACCTCCTCATGTATGTCCACATCCCGTCCTTCCCACTTGCCTTCTATGACATTGTACTGACAGCGGATTGATATTGCAGTCTCGCGACGCTATCATTCGTCCAGCTTTTGTTGTACTTCAAAATTTCAATGACCCTATGGTGGATAGTACCGGGATATGTTCTCGTTTTCACACTCGTCCCCCGGTTCACACTGAGCTTGCGGGCTCGTTACGCACGCGATGTTCAAGGGAGATGTGGAAGCAACCTTGATGCCGCGTTCGGTCTCATATCCACTGGACACTGCGCTATTGAAACTACGGTTGCCGAAAGTGGCCACGACGAGTTTTTAGAACAGAGTGAAGAGATACCGATGGATGAAAAGGGGATCTGTGATGGTGCCGGTACTAGTGCTGCGTGATGGGGCTAGCCTCAGATCTCGCACCGAATCACATCGTCTTGGAAAGTTTGTAGCGCTGCTGGGCAACATGTCAAAATATTCCCAATAAACTCTCCTCCCCGTTGGCTGCCATTTCTCGCAGGACCTCTCGTGCATCCCGCGCCGGTCGCGCGATCACAGGTCGCTCGTTCGCCGCGCTCTCCTTGACTTTGAGCGCAACGTTACGCAACACCCCCAGTTTCACGAACAGTGTCTCATTGTGTTCGAGGGATTCGTCACTATCCTCAGGCTGGAGGACAGCGAGGATGATATGCGATGAAAGAGCCGAGGGAGGCGTCCCAGAGACGAGATAAGCACTATATCAAAAATAGTGAACCGCTTGTCCCACAATGATCGAGAAAGCGAAATCTCACCTGACGACCGACTTGAGCGACGTTGGGTTCGTTGACAAGGACACAACGAGGCCAGCCACGGCTTGTACATAGTGATCTGTAACCAACGACATCACGCGCGTGAGACCCGACGCATCAAGAGAATGGGAAAAAAGAATAGCCCTGACCTTCATGCGTCCCACGGAACGCTTCATGTACCAGCTCAACACATGTCTCCCTGGCCTTGTCACCTACCCCACCGTGTATCACCGCGCTCTGCACGACGCGCGATAGTGCCAACACGAAGCTCGCTGCAATTTCTTCCTCGCTCCCACGCGCACCCCCGACGAGCTCCGTTACGACTGGATCCACGCGCGGCTGACTGCGCATCAATACTCCGAGCGCCTCCGCAGCCCGCGTGCGCACGACGATGCTTGATGGATCGCTGACAGACTTGACAAACGTCCGCTGAAGCTGTGGGAAGAACGGCTTGACGTGATTCGGTATTCTCTCCAACATGGTTGCAAGCGCGGACAGAATCGCAGTCTTGACCCCAGGCGGGTAGGTTGTCGCTTGCGTTGCAACACGGATGAGCGGACCAGTAAAGGGTACGACAAACGGTTTGATGGCAGCTTCATCCGTGCGCTCGACAAGGTCGCTAATCGCATACGCAGCGTTTTCGCGTTGTTCGTTGCTTCCTGTGGTGAGACCGGCAATGATGACGGGTACGGTAGGTGCGACACCCTTGTCGAGACTGAACCCGGGTACGTGCCTCCCAGGCGCACCAGTCCCTTCGATGGTCCGGCGAAGAGGGACGACCAATGGCTCCAGTTCGTCCCTGGGCACAGCTTTGATAAACGTGTCAAAGGCCCTCCATGCAGCGGTATGAATGTCGACCTCGAGATCATCAAACAAAGAAACGAGTTGTCGAACCCAATCCACCCGGTACAGGGATGAATCAAGTTCCGACTCTTCACAAAACATGGCAAAGAGAGCACAGGCGCTTGCGCGACGCGTTGGCGCATCGTTCTTTGCCCTATACACACAAGTCAGAACAGGCGTTCCAAAAAAACTTGAACGCATGCGTACCATCCAAGCAAAAGCAACATCAACGTGTTCAGCCCTTCTGGGTCCTCTATCGATCCCAATAACGCGCGCAACGCCTCGTCCAAAGCATCTTCTAATTCCTCGTCCAAATCTTCCTCGAACACCTTGACTAACGCATTCAGGATGACCGTCAGACGCCTGCTAAGCGCATGACCAGCCACGGTGACGAGGGATGCAAGAGCTCGCGCATTGAACACCGTCATGGGCGTTGCAATCAAGGTAGGAATTAACACCGGGAACACCGTTGCAGCGCGGACCTAGTTACACGTGTCAGACTTAATAAATGCAGGCTCCCAGGCAGCGACCACGCACCGACATGACCTCCCGAAGTGCTTGTAGAGCCGTTCCTGAGCTCTCGCCGGGTTGGCGAAGAGCTTCGAGTAGCGTGGGTATTGTCTGATCAATCGCTTTGGCACCAATATGTTCTTGGAGCATGTCAAATGCTTTCGCCGCTGCCGTCCTGACTATCGCATCATCATCCACAAGGCAGGACCGGACGATATTGATAATTTCGCTCTCGTGGCCTTCCCATTGCGTATCCGTCGTACTCTCCCTGCGAATCCGTCAGCAGCAATCCAATACGAGTAACGAGAGCGCGATACATGATGTCCGACAACATGAGGCATACCCCCTGGCGAGTCCGGGCATTCGGCGACGCGACCGCACGTTGCAAAATCGGGACGATCTCGCCCAGAATCTTTTCGCCAAACTTACGGCACAGTTCTGCCGTCGTCCGCGTTGCAGTCTGCACATTTTGTAAGTCTACACGCGACCAAGAAAGGGATAGAGAAAGACCTCTTGCTGCTCAAATTCGTTACTCGAACACAGCTTGACAACCTGCCCGACCAGCTCTGGCAAAATTTCACGCACTATGGGGAAAGGATTGAGCACAAAGTAAGCTCGTTCGATGTGTCCATACCTATTCTGGGTGTGTTGTGCACGAGCGCCTTCCAGATGTGGATGGATGACTGGCGGACAACGCTGACGGCGTCTTGTCTCGCCAGATACAGTGCCGACAGAATACGATCGCGTCGTTCGGCGCCCAACACTTCCGTCAATGCCCGGCGAGACGTCTCTGCCACAATAGCCTCTGCCATCTCTTCTTCGTCGCCCGTGTCTAGCTTGCTCGAGATCCCCGATACTTTGAACAATAACTCTCCCACCAACGTAATTGACGATTGCTAACAAACCAACAAGATCAACGCACGTCCGATGAAACAACGACCAGGTAGAAACTTACCCTAATCCGCCACCCAGGATCAAACATGCCCTGCTCCAATTCAGGCAACAACAAATCAATCGCCTTACTCGAATAATTCGTCACGACCATCCGTCCCGCACGCATCGCCGCCTCCCTCACATATTCCTCCGTATCCGACAGTCCCCCTAAGATCGGCGCAATGATTTTAGGCAGGTGCGGCTGGAACCTGTTCCCAAACGTCGCGGGGAGATAGACGAGTAACGACATGAAACCTTCACGGACTGTGCTCCGCGGCGACTGCGCATTGGCAATGATGTCAGGCAAGAGCCCCTCGAGACGATCCATGCCGAGTCCAGAGAGCACCTCGCTCAATCCTTGGGCTGCGCCTTGCCGATCGACGCCTGACGTCTCCGTCTTGAGCGTCCTCAACAACCCGGGCACAAGATCAGGAAAGTGGACCTCTCCGAGGCGCTCGACGAGCGTCCCGAGGGTCTTGGCAGCCGTCGCACGCGCCTCTGGAACCGGGTCGACGAGCACGACATGCACCATCGGCAGCAAGCTGGACAGGTAGGGGACGAAATCCTTCGAGTCCGTCAATGACGCCAAGTTGCCCACGATCTGCGCCGCCTTTTTCTTTGCCTCCGCACCACGTTCCCTCAACCCGCGTTCAATGATCGGAATGACCTGCAACTCCGAGGTCAGCCCCGTTCCCACTTCAGAAAACGCCACATACGAGCGCCAACGAAGAATGGTCGATGTAATGCATAAACGACGTCTTGAGCAACGCCGCCAACGCGTTCGTCGTCTTGCCTGGATCCACGAGCGCCTTGAGCAACGTCGGCACCAACGCCTGAATCTCTGGATTGCTAATCACTTCTCCGAACTGCTTCAGACTCTTGTTTGCAGCCGTCTTGACCTGCGCGTGCGTGTCCGTCAGCACGCCCGTCAACCGCGGGATCACGATCGGGAGCGAGAGCGAGAGCTGGCGAGGCGAACAGTAGGCCATCATCCCTAACAGCTCGATCGATCCCTTCTTGGACCGCCATTGTTTCTCGTCCAGGCCAGACATAAGCGAAGGCAGGATAAGCTTGACCCCATAGCCAGACATGTTTCCCATGATCACACGCGCAGCGTCTTGGGCCGCTTCGCGCACATCCGCAGTGCCATCCCCGAACGCGGTAAGGAGGAGCGGGAGAACGAACGTAATATACGGCTCAAACAGCCGTCCGAGCGTCGACGAGAGTGTCTCGAACGCAAACATGGTCCCCTGGCGCAGCTCAAACCGTTTCTTCTCTTCAGCGGCACCGCGCAGCCGCTCGATTACATCATACCGTTTCAACGAGCCTATCCCGAGTCCCTTGATCGCACCCGCGAGACCGTACGCTGCACCACGCCGCGCCGCGTACTTGGGCGCGTAGAACAGCGTCTCAATCAGCTGGTCGATCAGCTGCCCGCGCCGACCCTCACTCATGAGCGTCACGAGCGGGACGAGACAGTCCGAAACCGCCATCTGCACCTGCTCCGCTGGCGTCTGCAGCGCCTCCACCAACCGATCGATGATACCCGGTATACGTGCGTCCGACGCTCCAAGATGTCGTGCTGCGCGGCCAAACAGGATGACGACCGCCTCCTTGATCTGATCTCCCGTCTCGTTCGCTGGACTCGGCCCTGCGAGGTGCGTCTCGAACGTGGCAAAGAGCCCTGCGCGCTGGGATGCGCCGTGATGGTCGATGACGGCTGCACCAGCGCTCAGCATCTCCCGTCGTACGTCTGCGGATCGATCGCCCAATGCCTCGTCCTTGATAAGGAATGTAAAGAACGGCGCGACCAGCGTATTGAGGAACGTTGGTGCGAGATGCTCAAATGCCACAGCAACCGCAACGCGCGTTGGCCAGGGATCTGCACGGTCCAAACTCAGTGCGATAACCATTCCCTGCGCGCACAGCTCGTTGAATAGCTCCATCAGCGTAAACAAACAATCATCACTCACGTATTCGTCAAACTCGGGGGCGAGTAGTTTGGCCTGACAAGACGCATATGACACAAAATACAGAAACAACAGCATATCCTTACCTTTTCTCGATACAGCACTTGCAGCGCATGAATCGTCTCATAAGCCGACTGCGGATGATGCTCGACCGCGTCCGCAATCGCGACCGCCGCACCCGTCCTCACATACGTATTCTCGTGACCTACCCCAAGACTCAGAAGCGTCCTAGACGACAAAGACGAGACGCACCTAGGAAGACGAGCAGGTCCGCAAGGAACCCCTCTGCCACATCCAACCCATTGTCCTCCCACACCCGAGTCGCCAACCGCGCATTCTGCTCGTCCTCGTCATGACATGCAACCCACAACTCGGGCGACCAATCCAACTCTGTCAAATCAAACGACTAGCCCCGGGAATCAGAAAGACACTGCTGAGAGCATCGATGTAGCGCACCTGAAGCGCTTGAAGGCACGAATTCCGCACGTGCGTTTCTTGGAGGAGCGTGCCGTCAATGAGCACGCTCACCTCATCCTTCGACGCACTCGCCTGAATGGCCTCACCCAGATCAATGAGCAGCGATGACGCGTCCTTGCTCAGCCTCGGCTGCGTCCTGACGACATGCAACACGTCTTGGAGAGCCTCCTTGCGCGGAAACCCAGCATCGGAAACTAGCGAAGGTGAGTACGTCACATGCAAGCGTAGAGTACGACCTACACTCGCTCCGGTGAAACTTGATAATGTCGAGCACGAGCGCGACTTGCTCGAGCGCCTCGTCTTCGCCCTGCTCGGCCTCTTTGGACACGCCCATACCACCCTTGTGCGCCACACGCGCGAGCAAGAAATACGCAAAAGCAAAGGTAGCTGCGTCAAACGGCGCCTGTTCCGACAGCGTCCGCAACCTGTACAGAACACGCAGCACCAACGCTGCCCCGCCCAAAAACGTCAGGAACGCCGTCCAGCAGATGCAAAACCAAACGCACATGACAAGGGTTCGGCGGCCTGTGCCTCGGGTACACACTCGGCCTCGAGCGCCCTCAATACCGCCACGCCAACCCACTTCCGCAGCCCGTCCAGCCTTTCCGAACAACACCCCGTCAGCCCCACAAACGTCTCGTATGGTCCTTGCTCGCCCAAAACTCGGGCACACCCTGCGCTCATCGTCCCCTCGAGCAACAGCGCTGCCAACACCCGGACATATGGCCACATACTCGGCCCGCTGGTCACCACAGCCCGTACGAACGCGAGTGCACGCACAAGCCGTGCCCGGAGGGCAGCCACACGTTCCCGCACGGCACCCTCTTTCGCGAGCTGCGCCTGCACGAGCGCGTGTGCCTCCTTGGACAGCCCGCCTGCATTGCCAGACTTGCTCTTTTTGCTTGCGAGACTTTGACGGAGTTCCGCTTCCCACCGCGCGATATCCGCGCCCTTGCCCTTGACCTTTTTCGCTCCCTCGTCCTTTTGACGCGTGGCGAGCACTAGCGACAAGTCAGCTTCAAACGGTAGTGAAGAGTGTCACTGCAACCCACCATCGTCATACATCGTGCCCTCGGGTGTCTCCCAAATTCCAATGTCCTCTTCCGTGAGGGCACCCACCCCCGCGTTAATATCGGTCCGTATCTGCACCACCAAGCGCGAGAGCACCACATCTGGCGCGATAAACGCCATCGTACCGATCACGCGGTAGCTTGCCTCTGCAAAACCCTGCTACATGCACATGGGTGAACCGCTTGCAAGACGAGGACGGGACGCACCTTGTCGGACGTGGATGCCTCGAGGACGAGTGTCATCGCTCGGTCCATGTGCAAAGTCAAAACTTGGAGGGGATCCGCGCCCGCTTTTTGACACAGCTCGATCCACAGCGTGCGCGTCGGCCCACCTAGTACGTCACATATCAGACCCAGACGTTAGATGAAAAGGAATGGGAACATACAGATGGCGGGATGATGAGCTAAAACGAGCCAATCCACGACCAACGTCTCCTGTGCCGCCTTGTCCAACTGTCCGGTAATCTGACCTTCACCCGCGTCCCCACCCATATTCACACAGGCAAGCAACACGGCAGCATATCGCCCCCGCTTATCCACTTCTTCCTCCCCTTGCCCCGACTTTGAGGTGCTAAGCTTACCCAAAGAGGTCGCCAGCGCATCGCGCAACACTGCATTAACAAGCTGCGGTCGAGCTCTTGCAGAAGCCTTGATCGCAACCAACGTCGCCCTGCGCAAGTCGACAAACGCGACGTGCACTGCGAGATGGATAAACACCGCACCCAACGCGACCCTACACGAATCAGTCGACCATAGCATTTCCAATACGCGAGACATACCTCAGATGAAGATGCTTTGCGAGCTCTGACTCCAATCTGGGCAAGGCCAGATCCACCGCACGAAGCAACCATACCGCATCCTCCTCGCTTGCCTTTTGATATACTTTATCCCATAAAAGGAAGGATGGCTTCACCGCTGTCCCCACCAACACCTCCACAGACAAACCCCGCAAGCCGAGCTCGCCTGGAGATCCGATGTGACGTCATTCAAAGATCGAGGTTGACGTGACATGTGACATCCGAAATGAATTCATCAGATGAAATGGACATGTCAAAAGAATAAACACGTACCCAAAGAAGCGGCCAATGGACCGAGAAAGACGGCCACGGCGATGTATCCTTCCGACGGCCCCGAAGAGCCCAGAGGATTCGCACTCGTCATCGTGAGACACCCTTCGAGGGCCCCACCGATCACCTTTGCAAAGTCACGCGTGGCATCATTGATGGAAAGCCCCCACACGGCAGCACCGACCACGCTTGCAAACGCACGCTTGAGCGCGGGCTTGGCGTTCATTTCCTTCACGATGACGGCGGTCACGTTAGCGGGTATCGGCATTCCGCACGTGAGTAAGTGATGCAGGTGAACGGGGAGCGTTCGGACGAGGAGAGCCGTCGCAGCGTCATGGGTCTCTTTGATAATGAGCCCTGGGAGAGAATGCACGAATGCGGTGGACGCGGCGTCATGCTTGGGCACCGCCGTCAGCATGGTGTATAGCGCGATCCGGTGGTCGACCCCGGTCGTCTTTCCGGTCAGTGGGAGCGCTAGTGTTTCGTTTACTGCGGTCTCGAGGAACTCGGGGGGACATTTTGATACGACAACTTTGAAGAGGGCAAAGGCGTTTGAGCGGACGGTGATGTTACTCGATTTGGCAGAGGTGAGGGAAGCAGCAAGAAATTTTTTGAGGGTGGGTATGTCGAGAGGGTGTGTATAAGCGAGCAAGAAATCGGCAATGACTGGGAAACGTCAAGCAAGTAAGGGTTGCCGTACGAAATGGCCTACCGTTTAGCGAATATTCCGGGGAACGCAAGAGGGCTTTTTCCATGGTCGGCAAGATCAGAGTGGAGAGGTCATTAGGACCAATAGTAGTTCGTATGAAATCGTAAAGTGCGTGCTACGGGCGATGAGCTGGATGGCGGATATAGATCAACGGACATACAGAAACGTGTGCAGAGACCACTGTTTTGGACATGAGAACGTGAGTCGTATAGAGATGAATAATACCCTCCTGAGCCCGATTATAATGGAATGCTGCAGTGGAGCGGACGATGACATACCTTGACGGATGGAGCGATCTGCTTCAGAGAGTCGTCCTTGACGTTTTTGAGGCGGATGGTGACATCGACAGCAGTGCCTAGGAGAGGGATGTAGACGAGTGGTGTTTGGCTCGACTTTGCCTGAGAGAGCAGTGTGGACATGAGTGATTGGAGATCTAGTAGGAAAGATCGTAGTGCGCGGCGTGTGCGAACGAGGGCGCTTTTCTGCATGGTCTGTTTAGATCGCATGAAGGGATTGAGGAGGAGATCGAGGAGGGTGGCGAGGATGCCAGTGAGGACGGGCCATGAGTCGGAGGAGGCAAAGTCGGGGGAGGCAGAGAGACAGGTAGTGTATAGAGCACAAGACCAGCTCAGGAGGACAAAGAGATCTGCTGCGGCGTAAGTACTTGAGATAGATTTAATACACGTGACACTAGGAAGTAAAGATGGGGCAGACCTGGGTGTTGGTTTTGATATGTGGGCTACCTCGTGTGCAAGCCAGCCGAGGACGTGGTCTAGGACGCCGAGTTTTGGTGGATTGGAGTCCTTTTGGACGATGCGCATGCCGATTTCCTGTACGGCATCGCGCGAGGGGGTATCGATGTAACGGGGATAAGTCTCTGTGAGGAGTTTGAAGACGTCCTGGAGCTGTGTGAGGGTGAGATCTGGGCTAGTCAGCGAGGCGAGCGGCGAAAAGTTTTTGATGAACCTTGGTCGATGAGGCAAGCGAGTTGGTCGCGCAGAAAGGCGAGACGAGTGCTGGTGCTGGTGGTGAGCAATTTCGAGTGTGCAATCTGGATGGCGATCTGCCAGTTGTCGAGTGCAATGTCGCGCCAGTTGTCGTCGTCGTCGTCGTCGTTGTCAAACATGATTGTCGATCGCGTGTATTACTACTAAAAGGGTCTCTACCTTCTTTCTCTCCCTCGTCATGTCTGGTCTCGCACCGCAGCCAACTGTCCCCTCCACTCCCCCGACCTACGCCGCTCCCTCCCACCAGAACCTCGCCGCCGTCGCCACCACCGTCTCCGTTGTCGGCCTTTTCATGGCCGTCCTCGTCGTTTGGCTCGTCCTCCGTCTCCGTCGCACATCAGACTCTCAGCCAATCCTTGGCTCACGTAGACCCAGTTCCTACCCCTTTAGACCCTCGTTTGCCCCCTCTGAGGCCTCCTCCAAATTCGGGTTCAGTATGTGTATTAATTCTCCGTCTCTCTTTCTCGCTGACTGACCCATTGCAGTTCGAAATCCCCTCCACCTCTCGCATAGACCAAAGGACCCCAGCTGGGACTTTGCTGACCCCGATCCATTTGCACATCCAAAGGAGAGCTCGCTCGACGAGCCGCTATCTCCCACATCCCAAAAACACCGTCCGACACCACTCCCACCCGTGCCCGCATACACACCCCGTGCGCAGCGCGCAAGCACATACAAGGACGACACTGGCCCCCGCACACTAACTACCGACTTTATCGATCCGCCCCCGCCTGCATACTGTCGCGAGAGTGCCTCGTGGCCCGTCTCTCACTCCAAAGACTCACCCCCCACCTAAACACCTCCACGCTTCCGTCTGCTTCTTCACTTCTCCGCTTCCCTTTTTGCGTTTGCTTTCTGTGCCATCTCCGTCAATGCATTGTACATGGCATATCACTCGGGCGCTTGTCCCGTTTTCTTCCTCTTCTTTGGATACGCAATCGATCGAAGACAGGATGCCATATGGCACAGTCTATCCCTCCCCAATTCAACCTCGCGCTTGCAGATCGAACAACTCGCTCTTTGTCACATACATCCTCTTGGCCAGTTCATCCTCCCCCATCATATCTCACAGCCACCCTTCACCTTCTTTTATTTCTTTGCCCTCTTTGTCGTGATGGCGTTGTTGCACCGACGGGCCCTTCCGCCCTTCTCTAGGCTTGTCGTGTAACACTATCCATTCCTGCGAATCACCCCGTTTCTCCCGCTATTACATACTAATTTGCCGCGTGCCAATTTAGTTTAGGCCGCGGCTGCGGTCGCACAGTAAGTGCATTCTCATAATGCAGTTTGTCATCTTGTGCATGTCCATCTTGGCATGACACCCACCCGCATGGTATGTTTTACCTTGCGGGTGCACCGTAATATGATCGTGCTGCATGTGCTTCTTTGTGTTGGTGTTTAGGGCTTCGCTGACAGAAAGAGTCTAGAATTACACAAGGGCTCGCGCGGACCGTGGGGTGCTTCGTGTTGTCCGACGAGGCCGACTTCGCCGTTTTCCAAGTGACACACGGGCCGCAGCCTCGTAAATTCCCTTTGTCATCGCAGCCGCAGGCCGCAAGGCAAACTACATAGTACAGCATTCTGATTCGCTGTGGCATCCGTTTGGTTGGCCTGACTGCATGGGCACACGCGGCAATCAACGTCTGTCCCCTGCATTCACGGCAACACCGACGTCGCGAGCAAACGCAATCACCTCCCCTGCGTTCAAATCCTGTCTTTTTTTCACGCGGTATCGTCAACACCACCGCGAACCCCCCTTTCCTCCATCACTATTTCTTCATCTCGCAGATTCCCACCGTCAGCAAAGATCAGCGTACTTGGGACAACACCATGCGTGAACCCAAACGCGGTGTCAATGTCGCTTCTACGCCTCCCTTGAACGTCGCGTGCGTAATGTTCCCGCAGGCTTAACGTGAATCGGGGGACGAGGATGGCCACAGGTACATACTCTGGCGCTATCGCCCATATGTTCAGTGGAAAGTCGACCAACCACAGCATATCGATCAACGTAAATGTCGCAATCCTATGCAGGGTAATCCGTGGTGAATGGTTGTATGAGGATACAAAGAAGACATGGGCATACGAGAGAAAGTAAATAAAGCCTTCTCCTGTGAGGAGATTCAGGTAACAATTGATTTGAATTCGCTTTGATACCCTGTACATGTCACGTAACTCCCTGAGGAATAGGATGACGATCAACAGACACATGAACATGCTGAGAGTGAGCTGGACAATGTCCGCAACGTCATATTCAATGACAAAAACTGGTTGTCGTACACAAAACGAGAAATCAAGCACTTGCGCAGTGACGCCTGTATGATTGGAAGAGTGACATCGTTTCATGTTACATGGGAATCAAACTCTGTTTCACGTACCTAGGGAACTCATCCGAGTGCTGCATATAATGGAACCAACTAGCCATACCATGACTTCCGTGGTATATACCAGGAGGAGGGTAGCATGTATGAATCTTGATCGATCATATAATGCACACACACGAAGTACCGTCACCACTGCACTGGTCAATGTCACTCATCTCACGATCTGCTGCAGCAACAAAAATGCAGAGGACCCATTGGCCAAAAACCGTAAGTAAGCTGCCTTGGAGTAGTAGTTCAGCAAAGCGAATGTT
>JBBPOH010000382.1:0-14065 GCA_038091335.1 Phylloporus arenicola | reverse complement strand
TTTAGAGCGCCCCGGACACGTTGGGAACATTTACAAGACCAGGGGAAATCATCTTTATATAGTTACAAGACATTTATACTTTTCCACCTTGTTTGATTTGTTTCTCCAGAACTGGACCGCCGATTTCAATGATTACTAGCTCATTCTGATCGCATTGATGGCCTCTATTTGATGCCATCGTTTTCGACAGCTAATTCCACCGTTCAATTTGACATTTAATTCAAATTTCGCCCTATAGTTGAGACAGCATCCATAAATATGTAGCATAGAACTGAAATTCTCGAAATTGCAAAGTCAAAGCGATATACAGGTTCATCGCGCAGTTCGTCCAGTGGCTACGATGCGCGATTTCTCCGAAATTGAAGAACAACTCGCCTTGTAATGGGCATCTCCGTAAGTCAACTCTTGAACCCGCTTAGATGCAATCAGAGGGCGCTTTGTGCTATTGTTGATGGGCCACTTGTCCATAACGAGCCTGATGTTGTCGGTCCCAAGAGATTGATGATCGATAAAATCAGGTGATATGCAAGGAAAGCCATCGACCAGACATCCCAAGGACAGCCATGCGCGATCCATGAGATTTTTGATGAGGACCTGGGCATTGCCAGTATGGGCGAAATTGAGAACGCGCTCGAACATCGCGACAATCTCAATGGCGAAAGGTGAAACGACGCCTCGAGGTGAATTGAGTGATGGCTGAACTCTATTCCAGAAGTTTTCGAGTAGGGTGGTCACAGGATACGTTGTCCAACTATATATTTTCGGAATGAGCTATGGAATATAAATGTCACATCAATATGAACAGGGGATTTGCAGTGGACACACATCGGGTTGAAATGCAACAACGCATTTTTGCAGCACATTGAGGATACGTGGGTGGGTCCAAAGTTTCGTGACATGCGATATAATTTGATCGTATATAGCACTGCGAGGGTGGTGGTGAGTTACGAGCACGATCAATCAACAAAAAGATATAACATACGCTCCGTTGCGAAACTCGGGCCTGATGCGGTGCAAATGGAGAGTGAATGTCACCTCGTTTCGGAGTGCCTGCGGCTGTGATCCTGCATCAATCTTATCCTGGAAGCGGAAATGTGGGAGTTTGTCGCGACAAGTTTGAAGTCTATGTTGCCATTTGCGAACATTCGACTGACTGGAAGATGAGGAGCAACACAGGGCAGAAGTCATAAGCCCTGTCTGGGTAACGTGGAATCTGGCCTGTTCACGAAAACGATGGGAAATTTCATTGTATGATTGGAAGGTGACTGGTTCGATGGCTAAAGCATATGGGTGATTGTCGTCGTCGTCGTCGTCGTCGTCATCGTCAGAATTATCTGGGTTTTCTATTCGCAAAGCAATTTTGGTGTTGAGAGAGGTAATAGAGCGACTGTAAGCGGCAGGCGGGGATTTCGACTGAATATTTCCGAATTTCTTGAGAAATGCCTGTGGGAAAGCCGAAAAGGGAGTATGATGCTGGGCTTCCAGATCAATGTCATCATGGGTGAATAGCTCATGTGCTTGGTGAAGGTCAACCCATACACCATGAGGTACTGCCTGAGTTGGATAGCGGCGTGGAATACGATAGCCTTGCGCATCATAGATGTTGATTTCATAACCTTCATCATCAAGCAAATCTAAGGTGTGGAGATCATCGATGGGGTTGCGATCATCCACCGAATCGTCATCGACCGTCTGCGAGTAAACCTGGGGATGGTCGTGAAGAATCCGGCCGACATCTTTCTGCCTCCAATTTCTGCCCAAGTAAAATCTGCACTACAAATTAGACATCTAAGATCTTCTTTGAAAGGCAGTGAGAAACATACCGAAGTAACGAAGCAGTGGAAAATGTAAATTGGCGCATTGACAAATAATCGTGATCCATATCCCAGACTGCGCGCTCATCGTCGGCATGGTCAGGGTGGGCGCATATTTCTTGATTTTGGCCATATACCATCGTGACGGTGATGGGGATGCATGAGGTAATGAAATGGTCTGCTTTCCAAGAATCGGGGGCTTCCCTAACCCATCTGCGCCATAACGCTTGGACTTTGGTGTCAAGGTTGCGACATTCTGGGAGCGTGAGGACAAGAGTACGCCGTTGCTCCCCTATGTGGCCCCTGTGTAAAAGTATGATTGTTAGATGCATCGTGCCGCAACTGGAACGATGGATAGAATGCGCAATGCAATGTGGGAAAGATAATGAAGATATCAAAACACTTACAATATTTCCGTTGAGCGATTCACCAATTCTTTTGTCAACGGTTCTGGATACACATCGGTGCAGTGTATGTCCCGGAATCGCATTTCGGCCAATACGAATGCAAAAAACATCGTGACCATGAGAGCGTGTGTTGTCTTCAATGCAGTCGTCGGTGCCTTCAGCGTCGGATACTTCCCAGGTGTGTTGTTGGGATGGTCACCTTGAAGATACGTCTTCGGTACCATTGCTAGCCAAATATTCTCCTGGAGTCGTGTACCAATCTTGAGCATCCGCCCCAGCGGATTGAACGGTAAATAACGAGTGTCAGCCTTTGGCCATAGATTAGCTGCGTGGTTGAAAGACAATCTCATGGACCATGTTGGATCATGTGCTCGTCGAGGAAGTGCGGGGCCAAGTCCAATTTGATCGCCGATGTAGAGTGTGAAATCCACGAAGTGAGGTCCGACGCGGGAGATAACGTCTGGCTGTTTGAGATCCAACATGAAGTGGTCATCTACTTCGAGAACCCGCCGTTTCTGCAGCAACGACGCCGCCATTTTGTGATCTTCTCGCTCAATCAACCGCTCCAAGGTTGAGAGCTTCGTCCGCTTGACTGTGGATTCTCGGAACCGCAGGAGGTGGTCTGCCACACCTTCATTGGATGACGCATATAAAACATTGTGGAGATCATCTTGCGTATGGGCATCTGCGGTCTGCATGCAGTCTGGTATCGCCGTTGGGTCATGATGGCCCAGGCGCACTTCCTGCTGTATGTCGCCATCTTCATGCTCAACGACGTCAGCGCGCATGGCTTCTGCCAGACTATACAAGGATTAATTAGCACGGGATCCTAATCCAAGACAAAACGTACGTTGCAGCATCCATATTAGTGGTTTGCATCATGCAACGAGGAAAAACGGGCGCAGAATATGATAAGAAAATTGAAAGATGGCAGTGATGTGCTGGGTTGCAGGCAAGGTGCCCCGTCTTATAGTTTCAGTCGCATACCCCACTTCTCTATCTCTGCCGTCGCTTCGGAGCGCGTGAGACCTTCTGTCGCTCAACGCTCATTGGCTAGATATCTGCGTGTGAAAGAATGCGGGCTTTCACTCTGGCGTGCCAATCGGTCATCGACTGTATAAAAGGACTTATATCAGCTACGCCAGGCGGCTCTGGGGTTGACATACGCTGCCACCTGGCGTGGTGCACTATATGGTTTCCTGCTTCGTCGTTGTCATAGGGGTGGCCGCGCGATTCGTCGCGTGTGCTCGCGCTGGTATGGTCATTGTCTGAATGGCCTTGGCCCTTAGCGTTGTCGGGGTCGACGTGAACCACATCGTCATCGCCCATTGTCTCTACGCTCGCTTCATCAACGCGGCCGATTAACTTTGTCTAGCCATCCTGCTCCCCTTCAGCGGTGTGCTGTCGTCCCTGTATGCACCTTGGTCCGTCGTGACCTTAACTGGAATCGGAAGGGGAGATGCTTCAGGTCTGCAGCTACTTTGAGCTTTCCAGGTGTGCATGGGCGCGCGGGTGGTATTGATCATGAAAGACAGAGGGATGGATGACGACAGCAGTAGTGAACCGGTTAATTTGGGTGTGCAAAAAGAGGACCAAGAGGCTGAGAATAGGGTGTTTTGGACTTCTTGAAGTTCGCGGTTCCTGCACGACAAAAAGATCCGGGAGAGATAAGGACGAAGGCCTGCGGCCAGGCTACCAGATTTGCCACTAACCATTCAACGTTTAAGCAAAGAAGCACCAGAGATCGACCTGAGGTAGGCCAATAGTCAGACAAGTGTGCATGTGGAGGTTACCTGAGCAGCTGATTGCATCACTGCTGATAAGCCTGTAGGTCCTGATGGCGTACCTCATCAGCGAAGGCGTTGAAGTGGCCCCTCGTATGCGGCTTTGAAATCCTTGACCACGTCATAGTCCTCGAACACGTAGCGGGAGGCACTGGGAACAGGTTGAACTCAAGTCTCGGACTCCGGGTGGGATCAAAAGGAATCAATGGGCTCAGCCTGACAACTTTTGAGTGCACGGACCAAGCGCCTGCTCGTTTCCATACCCAAACTGAGCATGAAAGCGTGAACTGACCACAGAATGTATGTCATCTCTATTGTCCTATTTCTACTGACGTTTGGTTGCGCCCATAAACAAGACTTTATGTGGGGTCCGACTCCCGACTGAGTGTTGCGCCAACAAATTTATTTACTGGTTGGTTACTGCAGCCCTCGTAACCATTATTGGTGGCTTAGCGGCAACCCTCCCCATCGTCTTGCCCGTCTCGGGCGCCATCGTCCTCTGCTGAGCGGGCACACAACCTGCACAAGGCCTCGTACGTCTTGCTCGACCCGAAGGCCTTACTGCTGACCATCCTTTCTTTTTAGCTGACGCAGCCATGATATCTTCAGATAGCTCATGGCATACATCGTCGACCTTACCTGCGCCATCCGGAACGGTGAAGCCTCGAGTGGTCAGCATTGTCACGCAGGCGTACGAGCAGACATTGGCCCAACGTCCACGACGAGGTTAGCTGTTTTTCCGTGCATCCTACGGTTGAGCCTCAAAAAGGGACGGCATGCTCAACAAGATCAAGAACCTCATCCATCAGGAGTTTAATGATGATTGCGGATCGACTGATGCAAGTATGATTATTTGGTCACGTAACCTCCATTGGTGATCGCGAGAAATTCGCTTGTTGACAGACTCTGGCGAATTTCTCGCCATCAGCCAGCCTCTCCCTACAAATTGTGATTATTTGGACTGTGAATATTTTTTTGTGGTGAGCAAGGTGGTTTCAGTCTCCGCCGTTCTTTTTTTCCTTTCAACCATGGACGACGACGGCAACCTCTTTGTTAAGAACGGCGCGGCTGTCAAATTCTGTTTTCACCAAAGTGTAAGGCAAGATCGTGGTCAGATCACGCGCGACGTCGAGGTTAGTCTAATTCCCATTCGCCCGATGCTCTGCTCACACGACGCAGCGACATGGCGGCCAGATTGTTGTCGACGAACGCGTTGCCAACGTCCTCCTCGTCGACGAGCAAGAGGACATTGTCTTCCTGCGTCGACGGTACTACTCCTCGACGGAGCTCTACAGGCTCTCCATTTACGTCGAACCGCGCGGGTTCGTCCAGGCGTGCATTCGCTCAGGGACGTATGAACATGTGGGCCCTGTCAAGCAGGGAATGCCGGGTCGTGCACCGAGTCGTGGTGCGAAACCGTGCGTGTTGCGTATCTGGTTCGGTTATGGCTAACAGTATTTCCTAGACGTGTTCTGTTTACGGAACAGGACAGAGAGCACCTTGCATTCTATCTCGCGACGCGGTGTCCAAGGCTTGATGGACGGATGGGGAACAATGCATACAAGGACCTCGAGCGATTGGTGCGTGCTGATGCAGTGTTTGTCATCCTCACTCACATGGCTTTAGGGTCAGACGGAAGATCCATCTTGGGCGTGGGCACGCCGCCATACGTGGCACTCATGGCGAGAGCATTACAAGACACACGCAGGCATCATAAATCCACACATTGACCGTTATGTACAACGACTTGAGAACGCGGGCCATCATTTGGGACACGATCCGCGATGTCATGATAATCGGAAAGCGCGGCGACAGCTAGCAGAGGAGGAGGAGCAACCACTGGAAGGTATAGAGCCGCAGGACCGACAGGTTCGCCCGGCGCCAGCACCGGAGAACGCGGGCCATCATTTGGGACACGATCCGCGATGTCATGATCATCGGAAAGCACGGCGACAGCCGGCAGAGGAGGAGGATCAACCACGGGAAGGTATGGAGCCGCAGGAACGACAGGGTCACCCGGCGCCAGCACCGGGCCCTCAAGATCAAGATTATTTCGTGCGTCACGAGGAAGAACAGGATTGTGTCATCACAAAACCACAGCGCGTAAAACGCCACCGCGTTCCTCCCGGGGCGCGCAGGCCATATGGCACTCCATGGAGACAGGTAAAGAGAGTACGTCGTTCAACAGATGAAAGGCAAGCATCGGATGGAGAACCAACTGACGAACGCGCGGAGGTGCAAGAACTGGAAGAAATAGAGGGGAGTGATCTTTGTGGAGATCCTGGATATGAGGATTACAGCTATCAAGGGTAAGTGTTTGTTCATACCATAACATTGGCTCATCCACACGGCGTTGATAGTGTTATATGTCTGGCGCTCTCTTCTGATCCTGGTCAGGATGGACCACCATCTACCCAAGCAACATCCATTGCGTTGTCTCATTTTTCTGAGAATGAACCAATCTCAGCCACGACCTCAGAGGTTGAAACATCTTTTCAAGCAGAATTATGGTCAGTTGAACTTCAGTCCCAGCCTCGATGGGAGGATGAGGAAGATGGGGAAATTGTTGAGGACTTCTCGGGACTGCAATGATATGAGGATATCGAGGTTATGGACCCTGAGCCATCAGATTCAGAGGGAGACCTTTATAGCATATATTAGCGGCCGGTTTTGTAATCATAGAAAGCTGGTCATCATTCTGCTTCTGCCCTTGTTTCATCCTGTGTTGTCCGATTAGGCCCCCTCACTTACTTCCATACCGAAGGGGACCCAACTACGTTCACCAACGCTCAGCTGATAAAACCGCCAAGCAAGATGGTCATGACCTCCATTGACCAAGCAAACAGATTGACATTGTGCAGGCCTTGGCATGTTTTTCGAGGATTATCGAAAGGGAAGAGGAAAATAACTGGCGTCAGAGATGCTGGTCCAACCTGTGGAGCCATTCGCAAGCAACTAAATGGCAGTGTTCAATAGCAGCTTCTAGAAACGTCGTGTGCAAGTTTCAGTGGGTAGGTGAGATGGTTTATATCTACATCCTCAGTGCCAGTAAAGCACTCATCCTCTATCCTCCCACCCAGTCACCCGAGTGTTCCACCGCTTCGCTGAACGTGCCCTGTACTGTGTACGCTCGGCCCCATCTTGGCCCGGTTCGTTATACTCTCGGTCGTCTTCACATGGGTCCCAGAATTTTTGAGCTGCTCTGCCTAAAGCCATCGACAACCTTTTCGGATGGTATTCACGGCGCGCTCATATTCGTTCAATGTGTTTTAAGGATCTGTGAGGACAAGCGAATCATGAAACCAAACGTTGAGTGTTCGATTTGTCCAGATATGGATGGGTCCAGAGCATGACCGAGGGGACTCAAAACTTGATTGTATTCAAAGGCATGCTATATCCCAGTTGAGGGGTTGCGCTGGCCAGCCCTATCCGTGAGGAGGATGGGATGGCAGACCAAGACATGCTCTCCCTGGCCGCACTCAGCCTTGACGCACCGCAGAACACCAAAAAGACGTGACAAGCCCGTGAAAAGGATGCACGGGTGCAGCGGAAGCGACGGGGCCAGTGTAAGCGCGCTTTAGCGCGTTGAGTGCGATTGTGTCCGAGGTGCAGTTGAGGGAGAAGGATGCGGCAGAGAAGCGGCATCCCAGATGGGCAACGAGACGACGAGGGGATTTTGAATTTGATCTAGACAGGGTAGTGAGATGGACGCGTCGGACTCTGGTCTGGGAGGGACGACTATCGACGAGGATCTAGACGTGGATGTGTGAGCCTTGTGGAGGAGGTTTGTGGTGATGGATGAGGCGCGATTGCGGCAGGAAGATAAGGACGGACCCAAAGGGAGGAGCTGAGCGATGACAAAGCCATGGAAGGTGATTGGGAGGAAGGAATGGTGTTGAACATGTAAGAGAAAATCCTCGTTGCCCAGGCGCTGTCGCCAGATTCTGACCACGACGGGCACGGTCCTAGATCATTGAGTTTCCAAGCGCGTCGAAAAAAAAACAGAGTGAAAGAGGTGCCCAAGGCATGTGCGTACAACCGTGCTTCCATGATCCATCCACCTTTTTCGGAGGGCAAGGGTAAACAGCTTACAGGGCCCCTGGTGTCCGCGCTACAAGTGGAGTCAAGGACCGGGCTAACAAAAACTAAGCAGTGCAGAAGGGGACAGCGCGTCTCGTCACTGCACTCGGCGACCCACTCAGCAACGGCAAGGCGCACTGGTGCATTCCGCCACACGCAATCGCAGACGCGCTCGAGGTGCAGATGCAGATCCGGCAGATCTAGATCTAGGACACCAAACATAGTAATTATCTTGATCCATGTTTCGTACGACAAACTTAATTCTCAGGCTCTAAATCTCAAAGTACTCTGGATCAGTCGCAAATGTCCAGCTTCTCTTTCGCCAGTGCCCGCAACAGTTTGAGACTCCGAGTCAGCTTGTTAACAGCACAGGTTCGGGGACCATTCGAGTGGGTGGACACAAATTGCCGCGGCCTACGAATCATGTCGCTGGATATACTAGTCAATGATGGCGGCCACGATGACACCTCGAGGAACTCCCGTTGCTCCCTTCTGGCACTTGGCACTTGACCTTGCCAGTTCCTGAAACACCGCCGTCAGCCCCGCGATCGAAAATTCCGTCTTGCAGCGGTTAAGACCTGGCCGCTCCCCTTCGCTCGTGGGGACGCTCTGCCATACAAATGCGTCGAGGATGCTGAAGAAGGTGTCGACGACACCAGAGACCTTGTTCGCGGCTGCGCTCGTGTCGATTTTCGTTCCCTCTTCCATCCGATTGTTGACGCGTATTCCTAGTACGGCGAGTGCACCGAAGTTAACGTGTCTAAGAATTCAGCAACACCTACGAGGCTGACCTCTGTTGGGGCGCCTTTCAAGACGACGCTGACTCCAGATGCCATCGAGGCACTGCTCGAAGAATTCATTCCCATTATCTTCAGCACCACATCCTCGTCCCCCAAGGTAGAAGAAACGAACAGCTCGGAAGGACGAACCCGATGCGCAATCCAGCCATTGTTCTTCAACACGCAAAGAACGTGAGCTGCACCCTGTTTTCCTCGCTTCGCGCCTCGCGGACCACACACCCCTCGTGTTTTGTCCTCCTGGACATATCAACCCTCCTGGTGTTTTGCTCGGGAAAGGGAAAGACCGAAGGCGCGAGAAGGATGTCACCTCAGATGACGCGTACCAACTACAAAACCTCCCCGTCCCTACCCTCTTTACCGCCATAATCTTGTTCCAAGCTTCTCGCAGAAGCCGTCTACCTCCGCCACAGTCGATACCACTTTCACTACTCACAGCAATAAAATAATTCAACTTCAACGATCACACATTACTTGGTCCCGTTCAACCCATGGAGCGCCAACGTACTGTAATCCCGATGTCATTGCAACCATGCTCTGCATACCCTTGAACGCGCGC
Source organism: Phylloporus arenicola (assembly GCA_038091335.1). NCBI lineage: Eukaryota > Fungi > Basidiomycota > Agaricomycetes > Boletales > Boletaceae > Phylloporus > Phylloporus arenicola. The sequence continues at coordinate 4,624 of JBBPOH010000382.1, read as the reverse complement.
GCCCACGCATCTGTAAATGCCCTGAGCCATGGTCACGGAAATGGTAATTTATTAAGGTCCGGATGAAGAAGCCGAGCTTCTTAGCCGGTCCTCGATGGATAGCATTGAACACGAAGTCCGGAGGACGTACGATAACCAAAAATTCCACCTTCCAATGGCCCTCGCACTCCGCTCCTTGTTCCTCGAATATCTCTAATGGCTCCAACCTCCCACCAGGAGTCCATGCTGCCCCATCGAACCCTTATACCCATTCGTCCTCAGCAGGCTCCGCGCACGGATCCCAACAGTCATTTGGCCCAGTTCAGTTCTCTATATCCCCAACATCCATATCACAAGCGATCGTCGCACACCTGCGATCTGCACGACTAACAACACTACTGAGGCTCACATTATATCCACGTGCATCGATCGACTACCCTGTTGCAGTGAGTCTCGCTGATACGGGTGACCTAAATGGTTTTCTACGTGGTATGTCTTGGGCTAAAAATCCGCTCGCGGCATATGGAATGGGCTTCTGCTGCGGAAGAAGTGCTCGATTCAACTCCAGATTTACGAATGCAGGATCATGGCTCCCTCCACTGGAGCTCCATATGGATTGTTCTTCGCAAATTGCGCACCTGAGTGGGTCAGGGGCTTCTGGCCCTATGGTCCGGTAGTCAAAGATGCGGTCGGCATTGGTCTAGGATGGCGGGAACGAGGTCAAAGCGGAGCGATATGTTATGAGTTGGGACATACACGGTTATGTGGTTCGACGCGGTCGAGACCAAGCACAATTATGAAGACCCTTTTGGCCCTGCCTATATGATGCGGCAGCGTGCAGTCAGCTGCAGGACACCACCAGATGCGTGAATTGTGAGGACATGTGGTCCGCAAGACATCGACGATGTGCAAAACTAGCCCAAATTTACACTCTTGAGCGTTTCCTTTAGTTTGTCCGTCATCTTCTCCCTGAGCAGCGTAAGGGTGTCTCTGTGCTGTCCAACGGCTGTCAAAGACCTGGAACGATTGCGTGAACTCTTCTGCAGCGACGCACGCACCTGGCATCCCAGCGGCTCCGAACCCACCGGGTTGGTTGAAGGTGGACAAAAATGTCTTGTAGTCGTGCGGCGCACACGTGACGATGTCTGGGCTCTTCCTGCGTCAGGTTTTGAACGAACACGCGAAAGGCTTTCCCTCGGGACAGTCCCAGCGCTTTGTTGTCGACATTGAAGTGCTTGTATTCTGCGGTGGTAGGGGCAAGCGAACCTTGCAGACGAGTTGTCGCTCGACATGATATGATGAGTTGGCGACGCCTGAAACGTTTACTTACTTATGTCGGACACGCTGCGTCATGACATTGGTTGAACGTCGTCGTGTGGATATCTTGGCCTGCCTCGGCCGTTGTACCCGTGGACAAGCTCAGAGGCAGTGCCCTCGCCATAAAACAAGACACAATACTCGTCGATGGTGATGTGATGGCGATGGCGGGTGGTTGGGAATCTCAGATCTCATGGCCCGATCGCGGTCGGATTGTTCGTGCGTGGTCAACTCAAGGTGTATGGATCATAGCAACGCTTACTCTGGCGGATACGAACAGTAACGAGTGTGTTGCTGGATCACGTCCGCGAGCAGACGGTGGTACATCTCATTTCCATCCGACCACGACGAAACAGAAAGCACAAGCAAGGTTCAACGTGGACTTTGTTAGTGTCCATTGAATGCTATGTAACGCTCTTGCCCCAATCACCCCCGACGGTCAATGTATCGACGAGATCAATAACAGAGTACCCCTTGACAGGCACATACTGCTTCGTGATCATCTTGATCGTTTCCTGCGCGACCATCCCTCCGAGAATCACCGCCGTGTTCGGGGGCTCTGCAGAGGGTGTCCGCGCGCTCGGCGGAAGTGAGATACAAGTCAGGCGCACGAAACAAACACTTACATCTCGCCGATTGCGTCGTCGGGCGCGCCGGGGAGCTCGACGTCCTCGCCAACGATGCGCCACACCCTTTCCAAAAGCCGCTCGACGCTCGGCTGCAGTTCCTCTAGTGCGAATAGCACCGACAGGGCGAGATGCATTGTCGTCTCCTTTGGCGAGAACACGAGCGCGTCCGCTGCGAATGCACACGTCATCAGACACCTAGACCAACTAGATAGACGTACCAAGAACCGTCCTATCCCGGTCGAACGCGCCCCACGGCTTGCCGTGGCGTGTGCGTTCTTGACAAGCAGGTCCACTAGGCCGCCGTCGACGGGCGCACGCAGGTGGCTATCGAACACCTGTTTCTCCTCTTTGGGGTGCGTCTTGTAGAGCCACTGCAGGTGGATGTAACTGACCGTGACCGACTTCATATCGGGAAGCGTAGACGTGAGCGAGAGGGTATGAAATTGCTCCGCAAACTCAGCAAGGACGGCGAGAAGGGCGGCGGGTTTTGGGAAAGGGAAAGGGAAAGGGCGTCAGCGCTGTGTCCTTGAACGGTGCCATGATCTTGAACGACACCTGGGAGGGTGAGGATGGAGTAGGCGCGGAGGTGTAAACATACCTTCGTCTGGCAGCGGTACGCCTGGGCTCCGGCCTGGTCAAAGTTTTCTTCGTCGACCTTGACCTTCATGCCAATGATGCATTTTGCCGTTCTGCAGATGTTTAAGGCCGTTTTCCGTCTGATGCGGTGGGCTTTGAGTACACACAGAACCAATTGGACGGATGTACGGATGTCTTCTAATCTTTGAGGGCGCGGATGAGAATGACGACGTATGCAATATGACGGTGTTCCGTTGGGTCTAGAGAGGCGAAATCGAGGGACAAAGCATGGTTGCGAAACAGTGCGTCTTCGGAATGGCTGTCGATGACTGGGAATGATCAGTCCGAGGGCTGCGATCACAAACATATACTCACTCGTGTGCTCGTGGAATTGGATAAGGAACTTGGCTAGATAGCCAGCGGAGCGAAGGACGACGAAGGGTGGACGAGAGGGGTCGCTCCACAAAAAGGAAGAGACCTTGTTTGGAGCACATTGTCAAGGTTGTGTCCGATGATGATGGAAGGAGGCAAGCCACTCTGAATTAGCGTCGAGCAAGGTGGCGAGTATTCTGGTGTCTGCGAGGCCCTCGATGCTGTCATTGAGCTCTGCGCGCAATCGAACTGCTTCTGCAGCCCAGTTCTTTCCGGTGCTGTTGAAACCCTCGAGAAAGATGTTGTTGCCAGCGTCGGCATGGGTGAACGGACTAGTGATCGAGGATGAAAGTGGCTGATGCCAGGCAGGACGAGGTTCTTTAGGATCGACGTGGACGTTGCGCGGCCAGAGACGACGAGCACACGAGCCGCCTCGAGTGCGGACTGGCCGCTCGCTGCCCAGAGTCTACCAGAGGGGATGAGTGGCCGAATGGGTGCTCGAGGACGGCGTAGCGCAGGCATGAATGACATATCGTTACTTTCCGGAGCTGGTGTGGGGTTTATCGGCTGCAGACGCTGTTGGCGTGCGGTAACGCAGTTTCCTATTTAGTTATTTATTTCACACGACGGCAGCTAAACGGAACAGAGTATTGACCAATCATCAGAAAGTGCGAAGCAAAGAAGGATCAATCACTTGGAAGGTTCTTCTTGACGTTAAACTTGACACGACACTGGAGAAAGGGACATAGAACTTTGTGTGAGGCTTCCACAACCTTGCTCCTCTCCTCTCCTCTGTTTACACCTGAGGGGCGTCAAGGTTGGAAAACACTTCTAGACAGTTCAGGAGCGCAAACAATTCTTTGATTATTCTAACTTAGCGAGGTACCTGTAATCAAAGATGACCACAATGATGAAGGCATGAACAATACGAGCAAGAATTGAATAATTGGCATTTTGATATGATGGGCTTTGTTGACGACAATGTATTTGAATGGAAAATTTGATTTTTCTAAAAGACAGATCTCATGGTGCAGGGGGAACTAACAGCTGGGTGACTCCTGACCTGACCTCCACAGAGGCATGAGCTCCCAAGGCCTTATGTGATCAATTGAGACATAACCATTGGTCCCAAGTATGTGAGGGGACGAGGTACCTAGTGTTGCAACCGGAGAGTGCTCCAAAATGCTTGGGCGATGGGAATTTGGCAGCAAGAAAAGAGAAACAGGGGGAGAAATCAAAAGACACAAAAGATCATTAAGATGGAGAGCGGTGGTGTGCACTCATCATAGGGAGGACTCCAAGGCACTTGAGGCATTTGAACATGAGAATTCAGCATTTAGAGATTGAGTGCGAAAACATAGTATCTGAGACCTAGATGGATGTGTTGGTGACAGATGACCACCACTGAGAAAGGTGGGGAAGAAAGTCATTGAGAAGGATATAACAACACAAGGCAACAGAAGTCCGAAATGAGACTTGAGCACAAGGACGCTGAGACATCACTTGGGTAGATCCAAAGCACCTAAAATATATTGCTGGCATTTGCCTGCACATCTGCAGTGGAAGGACTATTAACATCAAGAGTGCAAGACATGCATTGTCAAACTGTAAACATGCCAGGCCGCAGTGTGGGGTGGGGCCAGAGGAAGCTTTGCTCTAGCATCGCATCTCTTCATCCATCCAGAGCAAGATAGTAATACAAGACCCGGAACTAAGCATGTGCAGGTGAGTCTTCAAACTTCTGCATGCAA
>JBBPOH010000381.1:0-14093 GCA_038091335.1 Phylloporus arenicola | reverse complement strand
ATAGCACAGTATAGTACTATAGCTTGCCATGACTAGATTTGCTTGTTGTAATAGCAGTCTCAAAATGGTACAATGGGGAGCAATATAGGTGTAAACACTGACTCTGTAGTCCCTGTAGCTCAATATACATAGCACCCCTGTTGTACATAATAGTAGGGGGATAACAACAGGACAACTGTAGCTATGTAGTCAATATAAGCCAATGTTGCAATACCTTTTTTTGCTGATGGAGTCATCTATACAAAGAATTCAACAAGATGTAAACGAATGTCGAACACATACACAGCGAGGATCAACGTTGAAGAAAAATCAGTGAACTAGTTCAGCGCCAAGTTGGGTGCGGGAGACACGACCGCGACCAGCACTACGATATACAGGCCCCTTCAGACACGTACGTGGCAAAAAACAATGCTCACTCACTGTGCGTCAATTTTACCCGTCCTCAAGGTCCTCGAGCGGGTCATCCAGCTGCCTGTTGAGTTCATCAATGTTCCGCATTCCACGGCTATGCGCCATGAAGGCTGTGGTTCCGGTACGTCTTGGTGAGGCACTTCGCACCGCAGATGCCTCGCTGTGCCGGAACAGCGATGCACGAAAAGGGTACTTGGCAAAGGATCCTGAGAGGCTGTAAGTCCGAAGCACATGAATCTACCATAAGCGCCAGAAAAAACGCAGACGCCCCTCTGGTGATCCGCGACCGGCCCCGACGCCGTCGGCCACGCCAGGGAACTCAAAAAGATGCAAAAGAGCGAGCGTAGGCAGGTGGGCATGAGGCCTACGCGAGCTGAGCTCGATTGGCCGCCTGGGAAAGTATCTCACCAGTGAGACGAACGATGAGCTCAACCAACAGCTGAGCTGCTTGCTGGGCCTCTGAGCGACTATCGCACGCCGGCAACCAAGTAGCGAAAGAACCGAAGGCTACTTCTAGCACCCCTGGGGGCAAGATTCCTTGAGGCTGGGCCAGACAGCAGCAGTGCTATCGACGGTTTGCCCCTCCCGCCTCATCATTTGATTCGGCTTGAATACAGGATGTCTGAAATGGTTCCATGCTGTACACAAGGTGGTTAATCGACACACAAGTACATACTTTGTCCACAGAAATATAGCGTCGTCACTATCCCATATGCCCATAGGTAGGCCATTACGCGAGTTCAAGATATCTCTCCACTAGATGACAATCAGAGCAATCACATCATACGGGGCATTGTCCTTACCTTCCCAGTTCGTCACAGCTTGGTTCCACAAATGTACTTCGTGTTCTCTCGTCCCGCCATAGTGCTCAACAAAGTCGTCGCCAAAAACTTCGCGAGCAACGCTCCCTTGTCTCGTCATCCTCGTGGTTGCCGCTTCCAGTGAACGTGGCAGCATGACCACCTAGTTGGTTCATGTTTAAGACAGCGAGTCACTAGATTGGTAACCGCGGGCACTTGCCTCTTTCCTGGAGGCTTCGCTCTGCAAAGTGCTCACAGGTGGTACTGTCAGTTTCATTTGTCTTTCGATCCCTCTCAAGCCCAATCTGAAGATAGCGCTGAGAGCAAAGTATGGGTTCATGTCAGCTCCTGGGACTCGGATCTCAAATCTCGTTGCCGCTGGCGACACTGCAGGGGGCGATATGATGCGAACTGAACACCCTCTCGCGTCATAACCATATGTCACGGCGTTGGGGGCCCAAAATGCCTCTCCTCCAACAAGGCGCTTATATCCATTGATAGTGGGGACAAGCTGCGATGCTTATCAGTATTGCCTAGACTCATAGGCAGCGCACTAGCTCACCATTGGCATGACTGGGAATAACATGTCATATTTGCTGACCAGAACATCGAAATTAAAGCTTACCATCAGGCAATCCATCCAATAATCCCGCCAGGAATTGCTCTCCATGAAGTGAGATGAATTTGGTATCCTCGAATGCAGCATCCGGGCGCCCATTAGGATAGTCAGGATTTGAATATGCAAATATATTTGAACCGGATAAATCTTGCAGTGAAACATGAGTATGCCTTCAAAGTTATAAACTTATCTGTCTGCAGTATGCGCCGGGTGGATGGCTCACCCGCTACATCCAGGCAACTAACTATATGTCACTTCCAAGATATTGTGAGCACTGCGGCAACCACGTACATTTTCCCAAGGCTTCGCCATAAAACTGGGTATAATACCGTGTTTCATCCCAACGCTCTTAGCCAGGAACTTGAACAGTATAGCATTATCGGCCATACGCAAGGCTGAAGTATAGGCTAATGCAGTCTCTAGCACACCTGGGCCAGTTTCCGTGTCTGCACTCTGTGAGCGTCTAACACGACTGTCGAAAGCTACACCATTACTTACGATGTCCTTCTATTTCGATCTGGAATTTGATACTTTCGTCGAACAGTTCGTTAAAGAACACTTGGTTCAGCTGGGTGCGGAGAAGAGAATATCCGTGCACTTTTGATCGTCACTATTAGTCAAAGCTCGGAAAGAAGCCAACTGACTTCCGGGTGTCAGTGGTTGAAGGTCAGAGAACTTCTTCTGCGCAGCAGATTCTGCCGTCTCTGCGATACCATGTTAACATAGTGTGATTTGCTCAAGACATTGAAGTACCTTTAAAGTTGAAATACTAACATACATAGATAAGCACAGGACCTTTGCATTCATGGTAAAACCCACCTCGTATTCGACACCCGCTATACATTTGAAAGCCATTTTCTCGGCATGCTCGCAGGTTAAGCGTATAACACTGCGAGGATCCGCGTATAAGGGCTGTAATGAGACCGGGTCTAGAAAGGAGACAAGAAAGAAGGGAACGTAGTTCTCCCATGGAATCCTACGGTAGGTTGTGAGATCCACTTGAGCCACAACGTCCCGATACCCATTTCCTCGGTTAGAGATTGCGAGTTCGCGCGTATACACTGTATCGTGAATGTCCCAACCACTATGGGCGGTCAACGCGTGCCTCGGTCACAAAACTGATGAAAGAGTGACCGACAAGATGACACTGCAAAATCCAAAACCGCCCGAGGATACGGCACTCAGGAACTTGGACTTTGACTGAGGCGTCACTGAGCCGATGAAAGCGATTGGCCTCGATTGTGCTCACCATATATTTCCCCCTCAGAACACCGTCCACTAAGCCAAGATGTTAAGGACGTTATGTGAAGAGACCAGCTGATGCAAATCACCATCAATTCCTGTGTGATATAATCAGACCACGATAGTTCCGAACGGGGCTGCAACTGACCCGCGACTTTCACCTTGGTATCATGCTGTAAAGTAGCTTGAAGATCCTCGAGTGATTCAAACTTTGTGCTTGTAGTACTGCTAGCCATGAGGGTAGTGTGAGTAACTAACGAACGTCACAACTCCAGATAGGGTATCAGTCACGGGCTCACAAAACTTTGTCTTGAACGCCACTATGACATTCACAGCTGCAGGCGGTACACTGAGATTTCAACCTCAGTGGAAGTGCGACAGCCACTGAGACAGCATATAAAGTGAATGCGATCACATTTGCAAGTCCATGATCATAGGTCAGATAGGTATGTTCTACTTGCTGAGACTGATGCGCTGTAAGCAAATGTCACTGTCTCTCCTCTTCCTCGAGCTCTGCTATGCGGCGAATCCCTTTCCCTCTTCAGCCGATATTTCTCGTTCGAAACACATCCGCCAAATCATGAAAGTATGCGATCTATTAGGTAGGTGTTTCAACTGGAATAGGTTGCACTGCCGTAGGTGTCAGTAGAGGTTCTATTGACCTCGAGCATCGACAGAGCTGCGCTGCAGGACAACCAATTTTGAAGAAGTGTATACATCAGTGCATCCGTTGTGGGGCCCGGCGCAAGACCATGTTTCCCCTAGAATGCATGATAAGAGAAGTAAGCACTGAGGTCAACAGATTGGGAAGCCCATGGCAAATCGCCGTCCATAGTATTCCAAGCAAACCAAGGCACCATCCTCTGGCCCGCTCTGTCGATATGCACTTGGTCTTCGGCACATCTGACCACTTGAACGCAAACATCTCTGGCGAGCAAGGCAATATTCTCTACTGCACCTCCACGCCTCCAGCATTTTGGATCCAGAAGGGGAGCACGATCAGGAGGGATGGCCAATGATTTCGTGCAGAGGAGACGATGGGCATCGTCGACTGGTCCCGGTTGTTCGATGGCGGCTGTAAACACAGTGCACCGAACAAGTTTCTCATCTACTCTTTGAACAGCGGGATTGTCTCGGCGACATTTTTGGTTGCGTTCTGGACTAACTCCATGTCGCACGCGACTGACATTCTCTGGCACCTGGAAGGCAGTGTCAGTTGCGTGCCAAAAATTTCCGGCAATCCGGTGCTGTAAGAACCAAATACTATCCGAATATCCCGTTGCTTGACTCCTGTGCGAAACCCATTAGTTGAACTGTAAACGCGCCGGGTAACCCATGGCAAATGATTCTCTCGTCTCTAAGGTTGAAATAAGCTACTATTATAAGATGTACAAGCTTGCTCGCGCAAAAGGCTGTCGGATTCATCAACAGCTCGCTGCAGCAGCGCTAGCAGCACCTGCACTAGCCGCGGTACCGGACGCGCTGTGCTGGTGCTCGAGTTCTTGATGCTTCCACTCGGCAAAGACAAAGGTAAGGATGATGAAATCCAACATCGAAACCACTTCTGGAGAGACGTCGAGATAAGCCGGATGCGTTGGCTTCAAAATACCCATATTCTTCCTATGGAACCGGACGAGCTCCACATCGGACTCGGCGGGTTTCATCTGCCGACATCAGCCCCTCATCAAGCACCGTAAAACAAGACGTACCAAGCAGCGCGGAGAGATTTTCCACTTGTACTTGTGCTGGTCAGGACCTACAAAGTAGAGACCGCTAATTTTATTCATCAGTATCGCCCGCGTCTGCAACGGACACACGTACCTGCTCCACATGCGCTGTTGGAACATGGCTTTCGCTGGTATCACCTTGCCGTTGAACCGAAACAAGCCCCCGCCCAACAACCGCGGCCACTCGATGACGCCCATCTCCCCTTGGCCATCTCCGCTGTACTTGCGGATCGTGGTCACCTTCTTGGTAAAAAATCCAGAAGTTGTGGAGACGTTGTAGAGCACGTTGCCTTGCTCGTCAGAGATGTTTGTGTTCAAGTGGTCAGAGCTGCCGAGTATGAGATGCATGTCGACAGAAGGTATTGAGATGTTCTCCGTCAGAGCAGTTCAGAAATAAGGCCCAGGGGATCCACCTGCAGCGTGGTGTACTTGCCTTTATCCGGTTGGCGCAAAGCAGGGCGATGCTCAGCTCGCGCCGGCGTGGTATACTGGAATCATCGACAATTGATCGGACCTGATAGGGAGGCGATGATGGAAACCGGGTTCCAAGTTTAACCGCATTTCTAGTCTCCATGGCACATACGCATAAGAATACAGTTGAGTGTACTTACGCGTTATATGTACAGCGAATTCAACAATTGATGCTTCAGGTGGAGCGCGGTATCTGCGGGCCGTCGTCGACTGTGGGAAAGTGTTGAGACCGTCGATGCCAAGGTCTAGGAAAAGCGGACGAGGTCGTTGCAGTTGATCTCGACGCGAACGAAACACCAGAAAGCACGGCGATCAGAGGTCTCTCAAGATCTCCTCAAGCACTCTATCTCGGCCAATTACTACGAAAAGCTCACTAGCGGCGAGTCCTTGGGTTGCTAGTACACATCGGTGCGTGGGGATGGACGGTTGGACCTTTCGCTGGACAGATGTAGTCTCGACACCTTCCATTTTGGTGTGCTCTCACGAGCATTCGGAATATACCGATCACCAAAACGTCTGGAGACATTCGGTCGAGGACTATTGTATCGAGTCACGCTTGTCACACTTTTTCTCTGTATTAGGAAGGAGACTTGCCTTTTATATAAAACTTGCACTTCCTGGACTCTCCGCTTTCAGAAAACTTGCCCGTTTTGTGCCACTTCTGTTTTTGTACATACCCTAAATTTGCTAAGTCCTGCATGAGCACGGGCGGCACTTCGCATGCGGAGCAAGTCAAAAAATCCTACGCCAATCTCGAACGCGCGCGCGAGCTTGCCCGAAAAAGCTCAGACTACTCTACGGATGCAACCCGGCATCGCCTTACCACAGCGTGTATCAAGAATTGCCATAATCAAATATCATACCCATGGCAGCTGGATTCAGCAGAGGCCTTCTTGCTCGGCCTCGATTGTACTGTAATTGCTGGAACAGGATCTGGCAAGAGTTTGCCATTCATAATGCCATCAATGATATGTCCCAAGAAGATTCTCATTGTAATTTCCCCTTTGAATTCACTCGAGCGAGACCAGGTCAGTTTATCTAGTGATTAACTGTTATAAGCTACATTAATATTGTATTTGAGTAAGGCTCGGCGATGCGCTGACATGGGAATCACTGCCGTTGCAGTCAATCACACTACATACACACATCAGCTACACGAGGTAAGTGGTTACGCTCACCATGGAATAGGGTATACCTACCCACCGCTATCACAGGAGCTTGTGAGGTGTAAATATCAAGTCATATTCACATCACCTGAAATGGCGATATCTAATCCACGGTTTAATTCACTTCTGTACTCACATGAGTACCAACTGCATCTACTTGGGGTGGTAATCGATGAGGCTCATTGCATTGTCCAGTGGGGTGGTCAATTTCGGCCCACTTATGCAGAGCTTGACAAGCTTTGCTCATTTGTTCCAATGAATATACCATTGTATGTAACATCTGCAACCATGGCACCTAACGTGCTTGCAGAAGTCCGGCAGCTCCTACATATTGACCTGTCAAGATCATTTCACATTAATTTAGGCAACAACAGACCAAATATTTACCTTGAAGTGCGTCAAATTCGGAACGCGCATGACTTCGCCTGCATGGATTTTTTGTTTGAAGATGTCACGGCAGTCAAAGAGTTAGAGCGCGCCCTGTTATTTGTCAATCAAGTTGTTGATGCACAACTCAGTTGGCAGCACTCACGAATGTTGCTGCCACCAGACCTGTGCGCATATGTGGGGTTCCTTCACTCACGCCGGTCGGACCACTCCAAAGTTGAGGAGCTTGAATGGTTTTGAATGGGTGAGCGGCGAGTGTTGTGGGTGACAGAGATTGGCGGGATGGTACGAGTAAACCACTGCAAAATCACATTTAAATTGAATAATTGTGGTATACAGGGCCTGGACATACCGGACATCGTGTTTGTGGGGCAATTGGGTGCGCCATCGTCATTGACCATTTGGATGCAGCGCACGGGAAGAGCGGGGTGAATGACATCAATTCAGGCATGCACGGTCTTGTTTCTAGAGGTGTCGGCACTGAAGGAAATCCGTACTTGGATGGCTGAGGTTGAGAGTGACTCAGAAATAGAGGAGGGTGAAGGTGAAGACAAAACATACTGTAAGAAACTGGAACCAAGCTTGCATGAGTATGTTGAGACACGGTGTTGTCGATGTGATACTGTTGACAAGTTGTTTGACAACCCACCAGGCCGCTCGGATATGTAACATGGTTCTTTTCTCACAGCGCACTACTCACACATGTTCGCTCAGTCCTCCAAGCCATGTGCTGTGACAACTGCACAGTGGCAAGGCACTCACAATCCCCTACTGTCTCTGAGTCTCAGCAGGGTTGCTCGAATGAACCCGTCATTAACATCAAGACGGAGCCGAAGACTGACTTGCCTGCCGGCCCTCGCCGTGTTCAGCAGCATCTCCAGGATGCTCGGAACACGCTTCTGTCATGGCGCCACCACACAGCTCTCCGTGACTGCCCACATGCCTGTTTTACCTCTGCTGTCCTTCTTCCCGACCCCATTCTGTCCACTCTCGCATCCAAACGTTCCATTGCCACCATCAACGACCTTCAAACAAGCTTACCGTGCACTTGAGTGTTTGCTTAAAAATATGGCAAGGAGATCTTGGCTGTATTGAAGAAGTTAGATGAGGATTACGATGTGAAAAGGACAGCTGACAAGGAAATGTGGCACATCGAAAGTGAGCATTGTGCTGCCGAGAAGGTGCTGCATGCACAGAGAGCATGCGACTTGCGCCTATTATAGCAAGCTAAAGAAAACTGTCACATTCTGGGTACAAACTGGTATGTTTATCTGTCCGTTTTGTCTAACTACGGATACGGTGTGACAGTATCAAAGTTTTTTCATCAGTCCGTTCAAAACCTTAGATAGAGCCCCTCTTGCGGCGGCGAGTCTCACCATATATCGCTCACCATTGTCACCTCACAAGGCTACCACAACCACATCCACTGCTGACAGTGCTACATCCAGTAACACTTTTTCTTTCGACATCTATACTCCTTAGCGTCCCCCACCCAGTCCTACTTGTAAACAATCTTTCTGTATGGTGGACATTAGTACACACAAACAGAAAGGAAAACAGAGGAGGATTGTTAAATAGTTGATAATACTTACTTTACTACCATGTTTCTGATGTTGCCTGTACAAAATCTCATTTGGCCCACCATTGAGCAATAGTATTTTTGGTTGCCAAACCAATTGCTCCATGTGTGGTTATGTCCTGTACTATGTCTGGCTTTGTATGAACAGCACGACCTGGTTCTTCAACATGAATATTAGAGCTAATGTATGTATTCTCTAAACGGGACATGTTACGATTCGTTTCTTTTATTACACTTGGACTATCTTTTCACTTCACGATTACTCATCCATCTCGTAATCGTGCTTACTCCTTCATAGCTTCGCTTACTGATCTCTTATTCCATACAATTCCATCGTATTCCATGCTTACCAACAGAACTCTTCTTTGACTTGCCCTAAACCACTCTAGGGCATATATATACCTGTCGTCTCACTTGTATATCCCTCATGCTTGATCTCCTCTCTTGTACCTTGTCACTTACTGGGCACACGGAGAATACAAGCACATTTTCCCTCTTCTCTCGTCTCTTGACTCCTTAGAGGTCCTGCCGCTACCTTGAAGCGGTTGCTCTTCGCTCTCCTCCCTTGTCAACCTACCAAAGGTCGTAACCTTCGTTGGCTCCTTGGTAGCATTAGACTCCAAGGCTCACCCCACTCTCCTTGTTGTCACTAGAACGCAAGGCTTGAGTCCACCGGTTAGTCACACATCGTGACTGAACCCTTGACCCTGTGACTCCCCCGTCACACTTGAGAGGCTACGACCGACTCTACCCGAGCCAGTCGTAACAGGACACATCTTTGGCATGACCTGGATCACTATGGGATGATCCACGACAAAGAGATCTTATCTGATGTTCCAAGTGCTTTTGCACTGCACAAAGAGTTGGTATGGCAGGGCTGCGGTCTTTTAAAATGTCCCATGATGCATTTGGCCCCTGAACATGGTCAGTGATCTGAATAATGAACATTAACCCAATTTATGCTACATATGGTTAATCTCACCTTGATAGCCTTGATATTATACTCCTGCCTTTTGTCCAGTGGAAGAAACTTGCCAGGCTCACCTGTCATATTGACAAGCCAGCTTCGCTGGCAAACAAAGTCACTAGTGTGGTTAAGTCAGCCATCTAGATTAACAATCAGAGCTCAGATATGCCATACCAGAGATCAGGTGGCCAATCATGGTGCAGACATTGTAAAAGCTCCAAAACCTCACTCAGATAATCGGAGTTACGTCCACCAGCAAAACGAAAAGCAAGATGAGGAAGAGTAGATTCCATGATGCCTATATCACCACTCTTTGTAGTTTTATAAAGGTCAATATATTGCAGGACATCTCTATTCCATAAAATGGAGTTACGCAATGCTTGATCTTATTGACCTTCAGGAAGTGCAATAATAGCATCAATAGCTGGACTTGATGCCAATTTGTCAACAATATGCTTGGCTAGATCATATAACTGAGTGGGACTCTTGGATTGCAGGGCCTCTAGGGTCTCAACTTCTCCAATGACCTTTCAGCATGCATGGAAGTGTGCTTCAGCGACATGACAAATAGCATCATGAAGGTTCTGGTGAAAAGGACCACATGTTTGCACAGATGTTAGCCCCTTTCTCTCCAGCAAGGTAAAAGCATGCATCAGACCATGCCCTGCAGTAGTCCCCAGATATTGCTTGCGTAGAGAATTGGCAAAGGCCATCAATAGGTGGAACCAGCCAAAAGTTGGAACCAGCCAATCTAATCTTTCAAAAGCATTGTGATCTTGTGCATGAAAGTTGCAAAGTTCCCAGAGTCGAGCTGAGGTAAGTTGATCACCAATCCAGACCACAACACAATCTAGTCCCATCTTCTTCATCTCTTCCTCAGTATCCAAGTTCAATTGATGTAGAACTGCAGCAATAACACTAGCATTCCCTTCATAGCTTGCCTCTTCCAAGTGCTCTGTTCCAAGTATGAATTGTTGGGTGATGTAATCATTCCTAGTAGGAAGCTGGGAAATTGGAGGGGGGAGATTGAAGATCTCATTGTCCTTGTCATCATAAGTTTCAAGATGGAATTCTGCACTGTGAATGAGATAGCTGAGAACTCGATGGACATTCCATTCATATTGGCTAGGCATGGCTTGCTGTGAAAGTGTATACAGTTTTAGAAAAGAGAGAGGATTTTGCTGCCCCTGAGCACAATATTCCTGGAATCTATGATTGGATAATGGCTGTTCAGGAGGAGCATTGGGCTGGAAAAATACTGTTGAGGCTGTACCACAGTCAAAGTGACTCTGGTTATCAATCCGTTGGGCATAGACACAAAAAGGAATGTTGACATTGTCATGGGTAATAACAAAAGGGAATTGGTGGACCCAGTCATGAACAACTTGCATCTCATTCTGTGAGATGGTCTTGAGAGCCCGAACAGACCATTGGTAACTCATGGTGATGCCAAAGGAGTGAAGTAGATTGATACTTTTAGCTGGTGTCCCTTGTGAACGAAGAAACACCGTAATCATCTTGGCAAACTGATTGTGAAGGCGTGATCGAGACATCATGATCTGGCATATGATAGATAAAATGATCTAGATTATTCAGTCAGTGAGTCAGAAACCTTGGTTCACAGTAGAATACATGCCAGGTCAGGAACCTTGGTAACATTTTGGAATCTCTGCTTGTCTGTCTGTGCTAATCTTAACAGCAGAGACCAGAACTTTGGAGTCCCACCAAAGCCAGGACTACTGAGCTTGAGGATCAAGTCCTCGATAAACAAGGTACAAAGCTCTTCCATGGACAGATCCTCAGGTGGACACAGGAGGACATGCCCAGTCCCTTCCAATTCATCATCAATAATATCTCCGACACAGCTGAACGCAAAGCACCACATACTGCAGTCATCTGATACTGACTAAGACAGACAGCCGAAGGGTGTAAAAGGGCTGTGTAAGACTGCCAGCCGATATTGGGCCAAGCCAGGGTGAACCACCGATAAGAATCAATGAGCCTACTGAAGGGTGATGGAGATGGATGGGCCGAGAGTATTATGTAGCGTAAATGAGTAGAGAAATAGGATAGTTGGAGTATGAAAATAAAGACGGGTGGGCCGAGGTATAAGGTGAGATAGATGGATGGACTGATGAGGAGGGATAGCAGTTGGTCTAAATAGGCAATGCTGATAGGAATGGATAGGCCAGTTGAACAGAAGAGTGGTATAGATGGGAAGGCTGATGGAATAAATGGAAGGATTTACTGATGGGCTGATGGAGTGAAGGCCGATGGAGAGGTGTCAGCCGAGGATGTAAGTAGCAATAGGTACAAGTAGGCCAATAGATATTGGGGCAATAAATATGCTGGTACCTATGGAGAATGGGTGGGCTGACGTATGATATGGCGATATATGGTGATCGGCCGAGGAGATGGATACCGATGGGTATGATGTGGCCGATGGTAGGCTGTGGGGTATCGAGCTGTCGGCCGATGGGAAGGCTACCAATGGGTATGGGTGGGCCTATGAGGTAGGTACCGACAGGAAATGGGTGGCTGATTGAGGAAGTGGCGATAGAGTTTGGTGGGCTGACTGGGGGGTTGATAGGGTATACATAGATTGATGGGCCGATGGTACATGACAGTGATTTCAAGGGATAGGCCGACCGCTGAGTCACTGACTATGGCCGGTGGGCCAATGGGGCATGTGCCGATGTGAACCGATGGGCTGACTATGGAGTGATCAGCCGATAGAAGACATATGGATGGCGATTGGTGGGCCTATGGCAGACAGCTCGGTACATATGGGTGGGCTGATCTGGGGATGTCACGATAGGAATTGATCGGCCAGTGGGACATATGGCAACTATGACGTGTGGGCCAAGAGGCGAGATCCTACATGGGATATATAATACCGGGCAAGCGGCCAAAAAGGAGCGATAGAAAAACTGACAACCCACGGCAGCAATGAGAGGATCGGTGGATATTCAGCAGTAATTAGGAATAGGTCAGTGAAATTGACAGCAGTTAGCAGTACCTCGGCATATATGTAGCGATGCATTAGGTGAATGGTACTGTTCATCCCCACTTCCATATCTTGTTGACCAATACTAATATATGTCTGGCTGCATTCAGCGAGAGCAGGGAGAGCGATACACCAATAAAGCACTCTCACTGAATATAGCGGTATAGCGGCATACCGCTACACCTCCATAGCAGTACATCGGTGAATCACTATGTAGCGGTGTAGTGGTGGACCTATGTACCGGTACATCGGTGAATCACTATGTAGTGGTGTAGTGGTACACCGATGTAGCCTGATGTAGTGGTACATTGTGTTACGATTCGTGGACTATTGTTTCTCTTTTCTATTGGACACTCTTTTCCTTTTCCATGATCACTCCTTGACATATGACTCGGTCTCACGTCTAGTCATCCATTCATAATTGCGCTTAGTCCTCCATAGCTCCATGCGATTCCATCGGCTTCGATGAGTCGTTTCGTCTTCGTCATCGTAGTTCCCCGCGATTCCATTGCCTTCTATGATTACTCATTGCTTGCACTTCTAGCCTGCCCTAGAGTGTTTGGGTTTACTTATAAACTCACAATGTTTTCCTTTCTTGCTTTTCTTCTCTTAAGCTAGATCTCCTCTGTACTCGTCTACACTTGTGCACGAATCTAGTCTATTCCCTTCTCCTGTCCCTTGACTCTTTGAAAGCCTACGCCCGTGCTTTGAACGGGTGCCTTGTCCTCGAACCTTTGAGCTCATTGAGTAGGAAACCCCCTCAACTCTCCCTTGAACATCTAAGTAGGAAACCCCCTTGAACGTACTTAGAACCCCCTATCAGAGGCTACGCTTGCGCTCTATCCGAGACCAAGCGTAACACATTGGTGAATTGCTATGTAGTGGTGTAGCAATCACCGATGTACCGCTACACCGCTACATAGCAATTCACCAATGTAGCGGTACATTGGTGATCACTACACCACGACAACAGTATAGCAATTCACTCACAGTACTTTGTATTACTGGTCCACGCCGCTTTCAAAATTATACTGAGTGAAAGGAATTACATACATTGCAGATAGAAAATGCTACATAGACAAGGGGTGCAAATCGTACTACATGTTGAATCACTCTTCACCTCCATCATCGCTCATGTCCATTGACTCATCACCCTCTTCCTTCCTGAGATTGGCAAAGAGCATCATCACATCTTGAGGAACGGCCGGCACTGTCACCAGTGATGCTGCCAATGGAGTCGATGGTGCGATGATCAATGGAGACCGTGGCGGTGTATCCATGGATGCCGCTGAAGGCGGCGTCACCGATCGGTGCTCTTGCGCTACTCCAGATTGTGGTGAGGGCAAGTCACCATCCATGGGCGCTGATGAAAAAGCCAGGAGCGCTGAGCCGGGTGATTGAGTTGGCTCTGGAGGTGGTGTTGGGGTGGACGGAGGTGTCGCAGATTGTCGCTCCACAGATGGCGATATTGCACTGAATAGCGACCGCACGCGAATCTCATGGAGCATATGAGGAGGCGGAGGTGGAGGCAGAGGGGGGGACCCTGGTGGAGTGGTGGTGACATAGCGGCAGAGCGCTTCTAGTGAGCGTGCATTGCTGTCCACAGAGGCCTGGAGGTTGGTGTTCTCCACCAGCAAGTCCCGCACCAGCACTGATAGCTGGGCAACCTGCCTTTGGAGATCGCCGAGGGGGTGATCACCCACCGGCATTGCCAAGG
>JBBPOH010000380.1:0-14098 GCA_038091335.1 Phylloporus arenicola | reverse complement strand
ATTGCCCCGCTTGTTCCCGTTCCATCCTTGTTATAACAACCGGGATGGAACTGTGCCGCTTTATCCATATTATGCTTGTCATTCATCGGATTCTGATCCCCTCTTGGCCATCCAATGAACTGGGCTCTTAATTTGATACCGCCCACGTGTTTGGTTGACAAAATGCTGCCCATGGTGGGTATTGTTTCGTAATTGTGTCGATTTCCCGTTGATTTCGTCTGTCCAGTGCGATCCATCCGGTGTCTTTATTGTTCGACGTCTTTCACTTTCGTCATCACGAATCGGCCTCTTGGCATCTTGGCTGATGGCACCTTATATCCACAATTGAATGTGGAAACCTTGTATTCGACGACTGACACTCGTCCTGCTGATTGCTCGATTGGTGGTTGGAATGTCATGCAACCTATCTGTTGTCCTGGACGCTACGTGTCTGCTTACTGGCATTGTGTGTTTGGGATGAATTGCGTTGCTTTCATGTCACCCCAAATTTAGGTCTACTCCTCGTCGATTGCTCACTACCCTTGATTCAAACCCACAATCAGAGCTGCAGGATGTCCATTTCGACCAATTTGCACGTATAAATGGGGGTTTATTGGCGTGGTATTTCGTCTTACGGGACGCACAAGGGGAAGGCATCGCTAGTGTTGACAGAGCATTTAGGGGAATTGGAAGAGAGGTAAGTTGGAGGCTGAGATACACTCTTTATTTCGCGCGAGTAACTGTTGAATCCCAGCTCTTCACGGACACGGGGCAGTACAACGTATCATTCCGGGCACCGAATGAAAAAGTATACACTTCAGGCCAGAATGGTGGGCTGATATTGCATAAACCAGGGGTGACCAGGAGCTTGACCGTTGATGAAAGAGCGGTAAGTTCACTCTGTTTGAAGACCACGACGTGCTTCTAAACGACTAAACGATTACGAGTAGCTTATCTTGGCTACGGCAAGTAAGATCAGACCACAAGGAATTTGCGCGTTTACTGATTGTATGTGTCCTCCAGTTAACATCGACTATGATTATTTCTCTAGACATTCCCAAGGAGGGTGCGTATTCTTTGTTGATTCTATCATCTCCGACACAACATTTGAGACAGGCATGGATACAGTTTCTGGTGGCATTCCGGGGAATAAGCGTACATATAGTTATTTCACGTATGCATATTTTTGAACGCCTCGTAGTACGTCAACATGGACAGTGCGTTAGTATCCCTCGGCCACCTCACACAGGGCCTCCAGAAACACTTTTAGATCATCCTGATCGATCTCAAGAATACTCGTGTTAAACGAGTTGTGAGAGGACCGGGCGTTGCATCGTTCTTTGGCGTTGATGAACGCTAGACCAAACTCGCTGATCAATGTATTTCAATTCATTGAATCAGTAAAGACGCGATTGGGAAACCTACTTCTTTGTAACATCCCCCAACTCGAGTGAACCCATAACTCCCACAACAATGTAGGTTTCTGTCTTCTCGTTTAAGCATGCTAGAACGAATGGCAAGCTCTTCTTTCCCCGAGCAAGCTTCGTGCCTGGCAACTTGTCTCTTAATGCATCAATCAACCAGAGCGCCAGCCGTGAGAGTACGCCGGGGTGCGCAAATAGTGCAAGATCGGGTCCCTGAGAGAGAACAACAACACGGTGGGAGCGCATTGTACGGATGTCTTGCTTGTCGATTATCGAGGTTCCCTGGCGTATGACGGCCCGATGGAGTGACATGGACAGTGCCAATGCATCTCGAAGAGATACAATGCTGTGATATCTGGGTAACTCATCGTAAATCATCATAGGGGATGACTTACTCTGCGAGCCCATCATAGGCTGCCCAGAAGTTCCTTATCCACCAGGGGACCTCTGAGCGTTCTTCTATATTATCTGGATTTTCCCCATCCCGCTCTCCATTCGTGTCAACGGCTTCACCGCGCTCACTGTTTTCGTGCGTTTCATTAATAGTGTGCTTGCTACCCTCCCATACGCGTCCAGCGCCGAACCATTCTCCTCCGTGACGGGCACCTTCGACCTCAAGCTCCATCCTCACACCACCTGCCACATCCAAGAGTGCGCTTACGGCTTCGACGGCATCAGCAGCACTTATAGGAGGGGCACGGTAGCCGAAACATCGAACGAAGGATGGGTAAGTGAGTTCGACAAGACCATACTCGGGAGCGATGGCATCCAGCTTGGATCGCAACTGTTGTTTGAGATCAAGGTCCATATGAGCGTGCAGCTGCTGCGTCTGCGGTATTGAAAACCTGCCTCAGATGAGGTTAGTTATCAAGGTCCACTAGAACGGTGGTTCGGAAGTCACAATTACCCCATTTTAGCGAGCAGGCCTGTGAGCCTCTTCCGACCTCGTTCCTTCCAGATTCCGAGTTTTCCTGCTACGTAACTGGAATGGAACATGGCATCATATAGTGTCCAGTGACGAAGAAGAGTAAATCTCAGTTCCTCGGTAGGTCGTATTGACAAATCATCGGGACCAAGTGCCGTGATAGTATCAACGTTACTGGTGACATCCGCTGGGAGTGGATTCAGGCGTGAAACTTCGTCGTAGTAGATGGTGTGAAATTTTTCGTAAGATTCGCGAGATATGCGGGAAGTTGTGTATTGGTATGTAAGTCCAAGAATCGCAAGCCTATGAAAATGACCAGGAGACGATAGACCATCTTTGAGCACCACATACCATAGAAGATCACAGTCAGCGCGCTCAAGGACGGTAGCGAGGATATAGATTGTCGCGGAGGCGCTCTGACCGTACCATGATCCACTGGTGTAGTATTTTTCAACAACTGTTTGGTATGTCGCACGCTGTTCCTGTGACATTCGAGAAGGCTCCTGGAGTAGCTTCAGCCGCTTCGCTCCTTGTCGGTCGAGAGGTTGTGATTTTCTTTTGCGCCGCGGATTGCCCGTGCTCGAGTCCTCCTCCAGCGTTGGATCGTCTTGCACTTCATCCTCTGAGTCGAAATCTGAGTTATCCTCTTCCGAGTCAGGTTCTGGCTCGTACTAGGAGGGTCTGTCAGTCGGTGAGCAGGTTTAGTGACGTGTGAGGACGGACTTCCAATGCTTCCCAAGCTTTTCTTTGCGCATCCATTGTCTCGACCTCACCATCATCCCAGAGGACTATGCGATCGCCGATGTCACCACCACCGAAGAGAGTTGCGAGATTCAGAGGTCTAGTGGAGTCGATCACATGTACCGTTAGATGCGGACTGAATTCCCCAAACCAAGCCGGGGAAGGAAGATCAAGGATGGAACCCATGTTAAGGAGAATGAGGGTATGTAGCTTGTCGATCTTAAGGGGAAGAGGCACGAGAGAGGACATTGACACGTACCTCATTGTACGTTGCAAGCTCGTCTTTCATGGACTCCAACTCTGCAACACCGGATACGGGGATGGTTCTGTGCATTACATCGTCTTGCTTCAGGAGCTCTGCAAGCATCTTGGCGGCACATAACGCGTCGACATCTGGGGCGACGAGGAGGATGACGGAAGATGCGGATGTGAGAGGAGAGCGACGATGTGCGGCGAGGATGTTGTTGTAGGCATCACTATAGGAAGGGCGTGAAGCAGAGGCAAGTTGAGGTGGTGGTAGATAGACCATTGTAGTGAACTTGGTATGTACTATGTAGTGTAGCAGCAGCGATATACGCGACGCGATATGCACGTGATCACAGCCACTTTGTTTGCACCTGTTTTGGCCCCTGAGTCATGCCGCGTGGTGGTCGTACGGCGAGCACGCGTTGGGGCACTACTTAAGCTCCGTCCTGGCTGTCTGAAAGGTCCATCTTTCACCGTCATCATGGCGGACCGCCAACCAAGGTCTCCGAATTCGAGATCACCAAATCCGAGGTCACCCAACCCAAGGTCACCCAATCCACGGTCGCCAAATCCAAGGGATGATGGTATGCCTTGCTTTCGTCCTTCACAGCCGACTTGCTCACCGCCTTGAAGAGGCTGCACCGCTCCTCCACAATAGTGGCTATGAGACAGACCAGAATCCTCCAGATCCGCCCACCCCTCCTCGCTCTTTCACTGGGCGTCTTACTGAGGTCGTACACGAACCCCTCACCGGTCTCGCAAAGGTCCTCCTCGTCGAAGTGCTTATACTCTTGCTCATAAGCTCTGTTTTTATCGGACTATTCGCGGGAGCACAACACAAACTCAACCTGAGGAAGGGGGGCGATCCAGGTAATGATGGTACGCAGACAGAGACAGAAACCCAGACCGTCACACATACTACCACCTCCCCTGTCACCTTCATTTCCGCCACAACCACTACCGCCGTCTCCACTGCCTTTTCTACCATATTTGATATCACCACCGCCATTGAAACTGCCACTAAGACAACTACCATCACCGCAGTTCATACCTCTGTGTCCACTTATACAACAACTGATCACGTCACGCATACCATTATTGTTGGTCCCGAACCGACTGGTCCTCCAGAGACACCGCATCCTGGACCTTCAAAGGTATGTGTTACCGTTCTATGCCGTATTGCTGATGTCAACTTGCTCGAAAATTAACAGGAAGTTTGTCTCACCAAGGAATGTATCGTTCTCTCCGCCGCAATCCTGGGTTCGCTCGATACCTCTCGTGATCCATGTGAGGACTTCTACGAGTTTGCTAGTGAGTCGACCACCTGCCCCATCTTGCTTGCAGTGCTGAATCATGGTCAGATGGAGGGTGGATAAACTCGCATCCAATTCCCGGAGACAAGGGCTCAGTCAGCTCCTTCTCCGTTCTCACCGAGCAGAATTGGCAAGTCATCCAGGACATCTTGGAGACGGACACAAGCACGCTCGATCATTCATGGGACGACCAATTACTTGACAAGCTTCGTACCATTTACGCTTCTTGCATGGACGAGGCAAAGCTTGACTATCTCGGTCAAGCTCCGTTGCAGAAATTTGTCACTACCATTCGACAGATATATCGTGGAAAGCGTGTCGATGCCCGCGACATCGGTCCCAGACAAGGGTTGTCGAATGCTCTGGGTTATATGCATTCTAGAGGTAGGCATTTGTTCCAGAGTCTGATACTACTTGTATACCTTTTTTTCGCAGGTGTTGATGCCCTATTCGAGTTTTATATCGATGGCGATGCTGGCCATGACCCAAACGCCATGACTCTCTGGTTTACTCAACCCACCCTGGGACTGCCCTCAAAGGTATGCTGCGACGGCATTCATCCACCCCTTTTTACTCAGAATTCGCCAGGAATACTACAAGGATCAAGCCATACTTGGTGTCTATCAAGACGTCGTCGAGCGTCTTTTGATTGCCCTGCACGATGATGAAGCCATGCACATGAAAAATCATCCGGGTGAACACTCGCATCGCATTCTTCAAACAGAGCAGCTGGAAGATGCGGAACATGTTTGGCCTCCTTGGCCCTGGCCGCCTTGGGACGGTGAGGGTGATGAGAATGACGACACTCGCAAGCCAGCAGACGATCCGTTCCTTAGGGCACGCGAATTGGCCCAGAAAGTTGTCAAATTCGAATCTGAAATTGCAGACGCCACTTTAGACCTAGATAGGCTAGAGCAGGACCCCATCGGCACGTACAACCCTACTGCCATCAATACACTCAAATCCGCGCTTCCTCAAATCAATTTCCCCGATTACTTTGCTACCTTTACCCCGCGCTTCTTCCCCAGTACTGTCATTATCACGTACAAGCCATATCCGAGTTCCTTGTCGCGAATTTTGGAGCATACATCCTCGGACGTCATTGAGGCATACCTTGTAGTCCGCGCTGCCCTAAAACATGCCCCTAACCTAGGGACTACGACGGAGGCATGGAAGGCAGCACGGCAGTTGCAGGAAGCTCTCAGTGGCCTCAGACCCGGAGCCGTTGAGGAACGATCCGAGTTTTGCATGCGCAAGGTCGAAGCTGCTATGGGCTTCGCCACGGGCAGGTATTTTGTCAATGCAACGTTGCCCAATGACTCGAAGGAAAGAGCTACCCAGATCATATCGGGTAAGAAACAAGCTCTACTTTGTGGCTCCATCCTCTTACTGTTTTATCAAGATATTATCAGAGAATTCGAGAACTCTCTAGACTTAATAGAGTGGATGGACGAAAAGTCAGCTCAAAGAGCCCGCGAAAAGGCAGAGGCAATACAGGTGAAAGTTGGCTTCCCGTTATCTCCTGACACCCGCGACGCTCGCTCTCTAGTGAGCTATTACACACTTGTGAAGGTCCACATGGACACATTCTTTGACAACATGTTGAGTGCTAGGTCAGTTCCGCTGTTTGCCGATGGACATCAAATCATTTGACTTCATATCCCAGAGCTTCAGATGTTTACAAGATGTGGCAGAAACTAGGAAAGTCAAGGAATCCCGATGAGTGGGAGATGACACCAGCGACGGTGAATGCATATTACAACCCCACTGCCAATGAGGTACGTAGATCTTCATCAACTAATTGCATGTCGGGATTTGGACTTGCTTGAAAAGATCGCGTTCCCTGCTGGTATTCTGCAACCACCTTTCTTCGCCCTTGAATGGTATGTAGTCGCTGCCATTGTGACGGTTTTATGCTGAGACTTCTATATAGGCCAGGATATCTCTCATATGGTTCATTTGGTATGATTGCTGCGCACGAACTCACGGTAAGTTTTTTAAACAATTCCTTCAAAATGACAATTCATCAGTAACTAGCACGCCTTTGACTCTGCTGGTCGGCTTTACAATCAACGAGGGAAACTGGAAGAGTGGTGGACTCGGGAAACAAGTGATGCTTATCAAATCCGTCAAGATTGCATTGTAGAGCAATATTCTGGTATATCTACTCAGTTTCTGTCCGTGGACTTTCTGACGAAAGGCAGGGTACGCTGTTGACGATGATAGAGGCGGGATTGTATATGTCAACGTAAGTGTTGAGTCTTTTCAGTGTCTGAAACCTTCACGTCAGATTCAATAGGGCAATCTGTGAGTTAAGCAGTTGGACATTCATTGAGAGTCACCGACCTTAGTCTTGCAGCACGTCTGGAGAAAACATCGGTGACACCGGACTTATACAAGCATACCGCGCATGGAAGGCACAGTACGAAGACTCGTATGATGCTGGACACGAGTATCTACTTCCCGGATTAGACTATACGAGGTAAGATTTCGATCGGTCGCTTCAAACCTGTCCGTGTTGACCTCGTGCAGAGAGCAGTTATTCTTCATCTCCTTTGCACGCGCGTGGGCTATAAACAATCGAGCTGCGGATGCGGTAAGTGTTATCACAATGTTGCTGAATTTTGGAATGCTGAGCCGATCTGGTACCAGGTGCAACGGATCCGGATGGATCCCCATTCACCAAATCGCTACCGTGTGGAAGGTACAGTCTTTAACGTCCCCGAATTCGCAGAAGCATTCCAGTGTTCGAAGTGGGCGAAGGTCAGCGGACCGTTTGTCTTTGAATGGACTGTATTTACCTTTCTTACAGTTGAATCCTCCACCGGAAGAGAGGTGTATATTCTGGTCATGAACACATTCGGATTTATTTGATTTTAGTGCTCGGGACTTGCCCCGCTGTTCATATGCATATTTCATTTCAACATTTGCATTCCGGCACTACGAAGCTATGCGATAACGCTGCTGCGTTACTGTGAGTAGCGAAATCCCGACAATAATATATGCAGCAGCCATGTTTAAAGCACTCCCTTCGTGCTTGGTATCTCGTTTCCGCCTGTCCGTTCGATGGCTTGCTTAATCGCCAGCGCTAATGCCTTGAACGCGGATTCAGACCTGTAATAAGTCGTAAGTAGGTCAGATGGCTATAGAAGAGACGTACCGATGGTGGTCGTTTTCTCCTCGTATGACATCCACGTGAAGGGTCACACCTGCTGCCATTGCAAAGGAACGGAAAACATGAGGGATAAGCTCTGTCGAGAGGTCCCCGATCTTCTCGCGCCTCAATCCGAGGTCAGTGACACAATACGGGCGAGAGCAAATATCGATCACTGCTCGGGAGAGTGCCTGTGATAAAGCGATGTTCAGCAAGAACCTCTGCTCAAGAGATATTGCCACACTTCGTCCAGTGGTGCAAAACCTGTTCCATACCGCCGGATGCCCTTGATCTCTCCAAGGGCTTGTTTAAATGCGGTACCCAATGCTATCGCACTATCTTGTGCATTGATCTTCAGACCCTTGTGTTCTCTGAAAAGTGGGACTTATCTGCAGTGTGGTGATCGTCAATCCACAGATCTCCTTTGCATTTCATGCTCAATGACAATCCACCATGCTTTGCAAGTGCATAATACATCTAGAAACTCGATGAGTTGCAGGAAGTTGGATATGAAGGATGAACAACATGGTCTAGGAATCCGATGCCCGTCGAGACCTCAATGTTTTGAACTCGGCCAGAGCCGGGAGTGCAGTCAAGATTGACAAACACTTCGATCTGCGTCTCGTTCGTTTTTCTGGATACTTCAGCTGTTCTTGCTGTCATACTGAAGGCGAGAACACTGGACGATCGTGTGCAAATCGATGTGGGTGTTTGGTGGGTGTGATATCACTATCTGCTGACATAATTCGTCTGGTACCGGCGAGACCTCGATGCGTTACAGTCTCTTCAACGTTCACACAATGTTGTTACGCCGTGGCCCAGCTCTTTCGCACAGCAGTAGCTCAATACGTCACCGACTTTCTAGCCCTGGCTTTCAAGTAACTTGTACCCGGAGACATTTTTTGAATTTCGCTCGAAAATTCAAGCCCACAACGCCGGAGAGAACAGTTCTCGGGGAAGATGACCTATTCCGTCCATTCTCGGAATCCCCATTTCCTGCAGTCAAGGCTCGCGGAGAAGCTATTCGCTCGCTTGCTCCTTGTCCAGTCTGTTCGTCCAATCATAGCAGCCATAAGCAAAATGACACCAAGAAAGAATCATCGGCGGTCAAGTTCGAGTGTCCTGACTGTGGTTGGCCGACCCATTGCAGCAGGGAGCACTGGGAAATGGACAAGGATCACGCAAAGTTCTGTTCGCGCCTCCGGGAGGTCAACGAGGATGAACACGATCTTCGAAGTGGTCGGAGGATGCATGAGTTTGAGCTACCAGGTGTGTGCTGCGCCCTGTTTTTGGACGCGGGCATTTGATGTACCCACTGCTCAGGACCTCAAGCATATGAGGAAGCTATCTCGTTCGCCAACTGGGATCTCTTTTGGTATACTCGCGGTTTCTCCTCGATGGACACCGAACGATCGAGAAGACATGCTAGCAAACTTCTCACATATCCGCTCACAATAGGTTCTGTTCTCCATCAAAATAGTGGGTTAACTTTGAACAACCGCCGTATCACACCCGAGGGCATACGATCTTTGGCCGGTGAGTCAGTGTAAAGTCCGCTGGAGAGGTGCTTTAACGGTGGAATCATCGTTAGCGCTACGCACGATGCTGCATGTCGCTCCCGGTGCCCCTGACACAGAAGAAGCCGGTGTTGCCAAGCCTCAAATTAGGATATTTATTCTTGGGGCACGTGCAGAATCCTCCCTTCCTCCTCATGTCTGGGAGCAACTCTGCATGTTGTTCCCCTCCTGTAATTTCCATTTGCACTTCATCGGGCCACAGGTATCCCTTCCGAAAGTACGGGACGACCAGGGAACTCAAACACAGACGCCCGTTCAATCTTCCGAGGACGATGCGGCAGTGAAGCCTACCTCAAAGCAAGAAAAGGGGCTGTTATATGTCCCCAATGTTTATGAGCCCCCCACCCCGAAGCCGATCGCCCGTCTGAAGCGAACCCGTTCCTCGCTCAATCTTTATGGAGTTCCGTCATACACTGTCCCCTACTCTCCCCAATTGACCATCACTGGCATGCAAGCTAATTATATGGAAGTTCACGCACAGTTCCACGAAACTCTCGATCCTTATACCGATATTTTTTTCCTGTTCTCTCCCGGATTTGGCTTTCCGTCACCGTCATCCCTCTCAGAGCTTGACGGGAAGCCGTGCTTGCAAATAGCCTCTCCTACCGAATGGGGTCCAGTCATCCCAGCGCTTCTTGCTACAAGATGTGCGATTATCATTACAGGATTCTCGCCGACAGACATCGAAAGAGATATCCGATCTCTTGATCAAGTCCCTGATGTTGCTAACGAGTTTGAATGGATTGTCATGCCTGGTGAAAATCCATTTGGGAGTGAAAAATGGGAGGTTGCTGATTTTGATACACGAGTCATGGTGAAGACCAATTGGGGTGTATGGGGCATGAGGGGAAAAGGAAGAGAAGTACAAAGAAGGTACTAATCTTACTGCTATCACATTTGCAGAATGATATTAGAAGGTTGTTCAGAGTGAAATTAGGATCAGGTAGTGCTGCCACCATCAGGACATCAGTGTTAGACTCCTCTTCTAGAACCCCTCTCTAAACCTCCTCTTCTATGCCACTACCCCATTTTTGCTGCTTTGTCAAAGCCTGTGTCATGCCTGATGTCATAGCTAGGAGTCTTCCGGTTTCTGATAGCATATATAAGATCATAGTTCTATGAGATGTATTTCCTTAGCTTTGATATAGTTATTCATTCGCGAGACTAGTGGTCTGCCTTGGGCCGTCTCTTTCAATCCCTAACATTATATCAAAGCTATCTATGCTCAACTCTTACCGTTCTCTGTGCTTCGCGGTTCCTCTTCTTCCTCACTCTGACCTTGTATCAATCCCCTATCCATTCTATTAAAATGACCAACCTGGTCAATCCTGATTTCACAGCCTGGTGAGGCAGTCAATCTTTGACATCGCCAGACTCGCCTCCATCTTTGCCTTCGTTGCCCATTCAGGTCGATGTTGACCCCGTTGTTCCCATGGAAGCTTGGGTTTTCGGAATCTCCGACTCCCAAGCAACCTTTGATACCATGTATCAAGAATGGTATGCCAACCATCAAAAGAACCTGTTCTTATCGGGCACTCCTCCAATTCCTTATTAGCAACCTCCTATTCCTCTTATGGCCCCTCATCTGACTCCACTGCAGCCACAGCCTGCTTACGTACCTCACCGGCACATTCACCTCCCCAAGTCAATCTTCCTGTTGCTCAGCCCGCTGTTGCTCCCCCTAGAGGCATTGGCAAGTTGCTTGCTGCAAAGCCTGAGGCGTACGATGGAAACAATGAAAAGTTTGTTCAGTGGTGGTGCACCATTGAACTCTACCTGTCTGGTTTTGAGACAGAGCCCACAGATCATCAAAAGATTCTCATTGTCCTCTCCTACATGAAGGGTAGCAATGCTGCTGGGTGCTTCGCCGATTTATATGTCATTCAAGGACTTCTTCAGTCCTCCACCTTCATTGAGTTCTCCACCAGACTTCACCACTCCTTCTGTCTGGCCACACTTCAGCGCATGGCTGAGCAGCAGCTCCTTTCTCTGACACAGGGCAAGGATATTGTTGAAGACTTCATCATTCACATGAAACACCTCATTTTAGAGGCAGACTATCATGTTATCACCCATTCCCACCTTCTAATCAACATCCTTTGACATGGTGTGTGCAACAAAGTTGTTGAATTTGTTGAACGCAGCAAGCCAGAGCTTCTTCAGTCCATTTTGTTTGTGCAATGGGAGACTGTGCTTATCATGGCAGAACAAGTTGTGGCCGAGATCAACGAATGCAAACATGGCTCTGCTACTTCCACTGCAAAAATGTTCAGCTCGCATAACTTCCCTGCTTGCACAACCATGTCCAACATGCAAAACACTCAATCTACTATGTTCAACAATGCAGGTTCCAATGTTCATCCAAATCAGGTTGGAACATTTGGTGGACAGGGTGTGCCGATGGATATTGGAAAAGCTCGGGCAGAAGGGAAGTGTTTCAAGTGCAGAGGAACTTGGCCATGCAAGATGCATTCTTGTCCTCATCAGCAAGTGCGCTACATGGAATTCAAAGGTGCAAAATGTTTCTATCAAAACTCCAATGAGTTGAAAGATTTAATGAAGCCTGTTGAAGCGGACAAGTCAGACAAACAGGGTTTTGTAAACGGGGCATAGCTAATGGTTGGACTACCACCCCA
Organism: Phylloporus arenicola; assembly: GCA_038091335.1. Lineage (NCBI taxonomy): Eukaryota > Fungi > Basidiomycota > Agaricomycetes > Boletales > Boletaceae > Phylloporus > Phylloporus arenicola. The sequence continues at coordinate 2,103 of JBBPOH010000380.1, read as the reverse complement.
GCTTGTAACTTGTTTAATCGATTTTCTTTACTCAATGATTCGCATGACATGACCACTACCATAAGTGTTACGCTCGGTCTCGGATAGAGCGCAAGCGTAGCCTCCGATAGGGGGTTCTAGTACGTGCAAGGGGGTTTCCTACTTGGACGTTCAAGGAAGAGTCGAGGGGGTTTCCTACTTGATGAGTTCAACGGTTCGAGGACAAGACACCTGTTCAAAGCACGGGCATAGACTTTCAAAGAGTCAAGGGACAGGAGAAGGAAATAGACTAGATTCGTGCACGAGTGTAGACGAGTACAGAGGAGATCTAGCTTAAGAGAGGAAAAGCAAGAAAGGAAAACATTGTGGGTTTATAAGTAAACCTAAACACTCTAGGGCAGGCTAGAAGTGCAAGCAATGAGTAGTCATAGAAGGCGATGGAATCACAGGGAACTATGATGACAAAGACAAAACGACTCATCGAAGCCGATGGAATCGCATGGAGCTATGGAGGACTAAGCACGATTACGAATGGATGACTAGACGTGAGACCAAGTCATATGTCAAGAAGTAATCGTGGAAAAGGAAAAGAGTGTTTGATGGAAAAGAGAAACGATAGTCCGCGAATCGTAACAATAAGCCATGACAATAACTCAACACCTTGTAAAGATATTCAATCCCCTACTTGTCCCATTCCACCTAAAACTATTCTACAACAACCTTGGCCCACTTGCGCCCCATCAACTGGACAACCTGCCTTACAACAGAACTGGACATCTTGGAAAAACTCTCTTGATCCCTGGTCTGTTCGTTGGATCAAAGCCGTCATTGATGGTCCTGATCAACAGCGTGCCTCCTGCCATCTTCGTTCCTTCGTTCATGATGCCCGCATATCCAAAGTCAGTGATACTTTACTCACTGATCTTCGCTCCCTCTTTGATATGGACGCACACTGGGTGCTTTGTGACCTTCAACATCACCCCAAATTTATACGCTGTTCCCAACATAGTGACAAAAACTCTCTTGAACTCTCTGCTTCTCTTGTCACAAATGATGCTTGTGAACTTCCAGTCATGACTTTTATTGACTTGGGATGCACCGGTTCGACTATTGACCATGCTTTTGTCCTTGTGAAAGGACTGAATACTCATAAACTTCCTCGCCCAATTCCGGTCTACAACGCAGATGGAACTCATAACTCGGCTGGTCACATTGAAGAATTTGTCATTGTTGAACTGAAAATATGTGATTATTCAGAACAAATTGCCCTGGCAGTCATCAACCTTGGAACCAATATGGTTTTCCTTGGTCACGACTGGCTAAAGCTACACAACCCTGATATTGACTGGAAAAAAGGGGAGATTTCATTCCAGTGTCATAACAACCATATTCTGGAGCTAATCAACACAGAAGACAATGAAGACGAAGAATGCATACAGAAAGGAGATCAACTATTTCAGTTGAACCTCAATACTTATGTGTGCAATGTCTCTACCGACATTGCTGCTACTGCAAATCAACAAAAGGCCAAAAAGACATTCAAGGAAGTAGTTCCACCCGCTTACCATGATTTTGAAGATGTGTTTGCAGAAGAAAATTTTGATGAGCTTCCCCCATGGCAGCCATGGGACCACACAATTGAGCTTCTTCCAGGGGACCACATTATCGACTGCAAGACTTGCAACCTGTTGCCTGACGAGCAGAAGGAGTTAGATGCTTTCCTTGAAGAAAACCTTCAATCTGGGCGTATTCACCCATTTAAATCACCATTTGCCTCAGCCTTTTTCTTCATAAAAAAGAAAGATGGTCGTTTGTGTCCTGTCCAGGATTACCGCAAACTGAACACCATCACAGTTCACAACTGTTACCCTCTCCCGCTCGTCTCTGAGCTCATCGACAAGCTAAAGTCTGCTACATCAGCAAAACACTGATTTATACTGTAAGTATGATACAGGTCTGTACAGGCCTACCACAGCAAAATGCTGTCTGTACAGCCACTGTACAATGGGGGATCTCAAATAAATGGGTTTAAAGCACATTAAATAATGCAAGAAAGTTATTGGTAACATAGTTGGATGATAGATATTCACTAGTATTGTGTTCTGTCAAGGTCCCCCATTGTAC
>JBBPOH010000379.1:0-14113 GCA_038091335.1 Phylloporus arenicola | reverse complement strand
TTTGGATCCTTGGTCATTGTTGTCTTTCCCACTCCCCACGAGGATGGTCAAGTTGTCCTCCGTAAATCTGAGAAGGAATGGACCATTGATCTCAGAGACAAGTTTTCGAATGCTACTGAACCCTCGGTTTGCTTCATCGCCTTTTATGGTGGCGTGTTGAGCATGCGGTCTCATCCATCACCTCCGGATACTGTGTCACACTCACATACAATCTCTACTATGAGCCCAATCATCCCACCTCTTCATCCATCCCCACGCCTTTCCATCTGAAGCTCAGCCACTTGGATACCTCAGCTTTGGTCTCCTTCTATGTCCACTCTGGGTATAACCTTCTTGACCCCCTTGCTAGACCAGCTCAAAGGCTCGGATTGCGTGCTTGTAGATGTGTGCAGTGAGCTCGGCCTGTGCTATCATTTCAGGCTGCTCTACCACGACATTTGTTACAGTGATATCAATCCCCTCACAAGGAACTTGATCTGAGGGAACCTGTGAACGAGGATGCATCTCATTACGATTTTCTTGAGGAAGCACTCGAAGATGTCTCAAATTCCCATGGGCGGCAAGCCGAGGGCTTTGTTTTTGTCGGACAGAGGAACAAGCCTGATCTCACGGAATTGAAGGAGCAGTTTGTGGGCAGATTTTGCAAGGAGCCATTCACGGAGGTGTTGGAGGTCACAGAGATGAAATCCTCTGTGGATACTTGCTGCTCCATGGTGAGTTACGGATACGAGGCACAGTTGAATTACTTTTATGGCACTGCATGCATGGTGATTGCTGTGAAGCCAGCAGAGGTGACTTGCACAAGCCGATTGGACCATGAAGGTCCTTACCAAGTAAGACTACTGTACAGTACTCACTTTTTTTTTTTTTTTTTGGATCCTATCTGTGTCCACTTTGGAGTAAAGTACTCTATGTAGGACATTAAAAATCTAACCGTAAAATGGGGGCCCCCCAGCCCCCTCCGCACCCTGCTCATGTGAATGCCCCAATGGGTATTGTCCCATTGGTCTGCCATTCCTGCTGGCCGTTTTAGACATATCAGGCTCCGAGCTGCGTAGGTTTGTCTTTTTCTATGCTGAGTTGGGTATGGAGTGTAGAAGTTGCTATGTGTGATGGTGGTTGAAGTGATGCATGTTGGCTTGTGAGCCAGTTGTACGGTCGGGAATAGTGGTATGCGGCATAGAAGAGAGAAGGAAAGAGAAAAAGGAGAGAGTTGAGGAGTAGGGCATTGGCCTACTAGGCTTGAGCTTGAGACCACCCGTGTTGCAGTGGTTTTGCATGCAGAGCGAAGTGCTCGGGTCTCATATGTGAACCTCTCTCCTACTATGTCTTCTCCTCTCCTATTCCGACTTTTGACCACTTGGTCCTGCCAGTCCCTCGTAGACTTGATGGTGGTAGTTGTCACGATGGATGTGTACCGTGGGATGCCGATTGTACCTGTACAAGAGAGTGCTTATCGTTTGTTTTCTTTGGTGTCAGTGACATTACCGAAGGTGGTAACCAAACACTTTGTCGTGTCGATGAATTTGAAGAGATGCGGCAGAGCTAGCGGGTCAGATAAGAGATAAGGTATCAAGTTGGCTTTGTGTCCCAGTGCATTTCGGAGGGATTGGCGCTCTCTTGTGAAGTTGGGGCATTCTAGAAGGTAGTGATGTACTGTCTCCGACGTGTGGGAATCTGTACAGAATGGGCAGTCAGCGGATTCGGTTTTTCGGATACGGTGAAGGTGATGGTTTAGTGAGACATGATGTGTGTGTAGCCATATGAGGACTGCGGCCTGTCATTTCGTGAGGCCAGAGGTGAGCTTGAGAAAGGCATTGCCCAGGGAGGCAGCATTGAGAGCTTTTGCGATCATATGCCGATGTGACTTCATCCACTCTTTTGCCCAGCACTGTTTGGAGGAGGTGCATTGTTGTTGTTTGAGGGCAGATATGCTGCAAGGTAGAGGACCATTGTGTAGATAGCATGGGAGACGGGTCGATGTGCTGGAGTTAGTAGGGGCAGCAGCTGCTTCGTGCGCTTCCTTGTCAGCGATTTCATTACCTAGAATTTCCTGATGACCTGGTGCCCAGCATACGCATATATCTTTCGTGGAGATGTCGTGCTTGGTCTTTACCTGATGTAGTATGCGGTGAAGATGGTCCATAATATACTGGCCCGGGTGCGTTTTGGGTCGAGCACTGGACTTTATGGCCGCTTGGTTGTCAACCAAGATATACACTGGCATCTGGGGTGATGGGGTGGCTAGGAGGAGCTGTGCGGCTAGTGTGAGGCCCACTGCTTCCGCTTTATAGACCGTGTGGTCGTCTGATGATCCGAGGTGGTACTGAAGCTTAGTGGTGGTGGGTTGGCCTGGTCGGTAGCAGATGGCTGCCGCGCCAACTTTGCCGTTAATGCTGGAGCCATCAGTGTAAATGCACTGGGAATTCTGGAACGCAGCTAAATGGTTGTGGAGAGCATGGGCGGTTTTCTTGTCTTTGGCGATTGTAGTGAGGAAAGGCAGGCATTGTGTAGGGAGTTTCGTTCCGTGGTATATGGTCTCTATGGTGTCTGGTCAGATGTTGTATAAGTAGCAGAGGTAATGTAGGGAGGAGCGGTGATGGGTTACGAGTCTGGGTCCAGCCCTTTTCAGGTATGGGTGGATAGGGTGGGATGGTGGGTGGCTAGCAAGCCATATTGTGGCCTGCTGGCATAGATTTTGGATTCAATGTTTGATAGGCCAAATGTTACTGTAGATTTCGAGGACGTCAGTGGCAGTTGTATGCATAGCTCCGGTGACACTTAGCATCGCAATGCGGTGTATGCTGTTCAGTTTCTTCACTACACCTATGGATCTGGGCTGACTAGTGTTGTTAGATTTGGAGAAAAGTGGGCGAAAACATACGTCAACTGCATATAGCATTTTTAGGACTGCTACTGCTACATATAGCTGGAACATGAGCGGGAGGGGGATGCCGTTCGCACTGGATGAAAGTCGTTTCAACTGTAAAATGTAAGCTGTACCCTTGGCGATAGCGTGAGATACTTGAGCATTCCAGCGGAGCGACTGATCTACCAGTACACCTAAGAATTTGTGGTGGGTGACTGGATGGAGTTCCATGCCACGTAATGTTAGAGGTGGTCGTTATTTGGTAGCAGAGGTGCTAAAGTCCATTAGAGTGAACTTTGAAGTTTCGAAGCAGGAGTTGTGGTCGGATACCCAGTCGAATCCTCCTCCTGTCTGAGTCATCATATCCTTGAGTGTTGCATGGGTGTTGGTGAATGAGTTCCCAATAGCCAGCAGCATGGTGTTGTCGATGAATGCTTGGGCTCATTCGGTTTTTTCCCTACCCTGTGTGATTTCTAAGAGGTCAGCGTTGTAGATGATGTAGAGGACCATTGAGAGGGGGTCGCCTTGGCCAATACCATTCGCAATTGGGGTCCAATGTGATGCTTGATATCCATTGAACTTCAGTTTGGTACGCCTATGCTGCAGGGTGTTTTGAATGAAGTTGACAATTTCGTCTGGTACTTGTCGTTTGCGCATATTATGGAGTAAACGGTCAGTCACCGCATTTGGGAATGCTCCCTCGATGTCTAAGAATAGAACAGAGACAACCTTATGGCTGCGCCATGCTTGCTTCACCGTTGCTTCTAGAAGGTGTAAGGAGTCAGTGGTTGACCTTCCTGGGCGGCCTCCGAAATGGGTCGCAGGCAGAAGTTGGTGGCTTTCTAGTGCGAAGGTGAGTCATTCTGCTACTATGGAGGAAAGAAGCTTATAGGTGGTATTTAGAAGGGCTATGGGTCGGTAGGCCTTTGAAACGGAGTAGTCCGCTTTGCCTGGTTTGCGAAGTACGACAGTGATGAATTCGTGCCATGGGTCGAAGAAGGTATTGAGTTGAATAGATGCCTGGAAAAGAGGAAGGAGAAATGGTGTGAGTAGCTCATTGCATTGTTGGAAAACAATATTGCAGATGCTGTCTGGCCCAGGGGCTTTGTAGGGGCTGAGTTTGGTGATTGCTTTGGCTAGAGTGTCACCTGTTATGATGTTCGTGACGTGGATCGGGTCTGGATATTCAAAGTCGTCAGGTACTGATGAGGATGCGGGGGGAGGAGGGAAAAAGGAAGCTGCCAGGTAAGTGCTCTTTTCGTTGTTGGTGGATGCGAGAGGTGAGGTATCTGGTGTTTGAGGAGATTTCAGGGATGGTATCCTGGTTTGAGTGCCTGCGCCAGCTAGAGTAGTGATGTATTTGTTAGCTATCCATAGGTCAGAGCTCGAGATGTCTTCTAGCCAATTGAACCAGTGTTGCTTCTTCGTGTCCGTCAATTTGGTGGAGTATTTGTTGCACTTGATTCAATACTCCTTGTGTGTCGGGTGCTGGGTGTCATCCCTCTGGTGGTAGGACTTGCGAGCCAGACCGTTGACCTCCTTCCTCATAGTCGTGAGCTCCTTTGTCCACCATCGTTTGGAGTGGGGGCTGGGGCGCGTGTTTGGTACATTGGTGGTGATTGTCTCCTGGAGGGCTTTCATGAAAGAGTCAGTGGCATGCTGAAAGTTGGCATTAGTAGATAGGTGGCTCGGTTGGAGGATCTTATCTAGTTCTTCTTTAAGGTGTTCATTGAACTTTTTCCAATCGATGTCTCTGTAGTTACGTGTTGTTGAATGGGGGGTTTCTGGTATTGTTAGTTCGATGACTGAGAGGATGGGTAAATGGTCAGTGGTAGGTCCCCAATGGTCGGGGCTAGTATGGCATGCTATAAAGGACTCAGCAGTATGGTCTGTGCAGAATACATTGTCCACACAAGTCCAGTTTTTGGTGTTCGATGCTTGAAGGGTCGGGGTGTCTTTAGCGAGCGGCATGAACATGGAGTGGTCAGCAATGAGGTTGATAAGGGGCTTGGCTTGGTTTAGGTATGTGGTCGTGAGTAGGTGGCTGTTGCGTTTGTCTTCCCATAATGGATGGTGGCGGTTGAAGTCTCTGAGCCAAATGACGTGGTCGGAGTCACGTGGGAATAAGGTCTGTGAGTTGGTGTCTAGGAAAGATCTCAGTTTAGCTTCCATTTCGTGAGAGTTAATATCATTATAGATGTTAATGATAGTGCAGTTTCCGAATGGGCTGGAGAGTTGGATGACAACTACGTCCCTGGAGGGGAACGGGATTTGTTTCCAACAGTTCGTGTTGATGGATCGGGAGACAAGGGTGACAGATCTGTAGCATGATGATTTGTCAGTGTAGCATGTCATCGGATAGATAGGGTAAAAGGAATGTGGGCAGACTGTGTTTCCCACGTGGTTGACGTGCGGTTCTTGCAGGGCGTAAATGTTCCAATCCAGGACTTGTGGTCTGTTGAGTAAAGAGTGCTGGGCTATACAGGATGTGTTGAGGTTTTGTTGCCAGACTCAGATGGTGGTGTTTTCAGACCCAATCATGATGCGAGTGAGGGTTGGAGTTGATTAGCATGACATTGAGGTCAGCGAAGGAGGAGGGAGTGGAAGACACAGAGTGGAATGATGTGGAGGAGGCTGGGCAGAGCTCGCTTGGGTCGGCATGCACTGGTGATGTAGGCATGTCAGCGGGGGATGTGGTAGCAGTGACGGGGGCTTTTGCTTGCGAGGAAGGGTGTTCTTGGAGCTGGTTTTTCCTAGCCCGTTGGGAGGAGGGGCATGTCGTGGCCTGTTGAAAGAGGTCTAGCTGGGTTTGTCTTAATGGGGGGGGTTGAGTTTGATTAAGTGCTGGCCCAGGGCGATGAGTTTGCACAGTTGGAAGTGGGAGTCCTTTCGGGGGGAAGGTGACCTGAGTCCATGGCTCGCATGTGGGGAAGTAGGGCATGGAGTTGTCTGGGCGGCATTGGTTCATGTTGTGACAACGACATTTGAACTCTGGACATTCTCGGCTGAAGCTGGGGTGGCCGTCCTTCTTACAGTTGGCACAAAACTTTTTGTGGGGGCGAGAGCAGCCTGTGGTTGGATGGTGGTCTCCACAGTTCGCGCATGTGTTGGTCTCTGAGGGGCAGTTGTGCGCGATGTGACCCCAGCCCTGGCATTTGACATAGCGCACTGGCTCCTTCTTATCTTTTCATGGAAATAGTTTCTGCTTGTCAACGCATAAGCCGTCGCGTACGCTGAGGTTGGCTGACATTGCGTCACGGAATATGAACAAGGCAAGCACATGTTGCTGATTGGGATCATGGCAATGCGGGGGTTTAATCCAGCAAGCCATGACGATGGCCCCTGGCTCTAGACCATTTTCTTCCTCGATGGCACGGTGGAAATCGTCATCTGTGACTCGGAAATGGATGGGGAGGTGGGGAACTACTATGTTGTATGCACGGTCTTTGATAGTCGCCTGGATGTCCAGCTCGTCTATCAGCTGATGTTTGATGTTGTTGCTCCTCATCCAGTCTGCTTCCTCCTTAGAGGCCATACTGATTAACAGGGGACTGGAGCGCAAGAGGGTTACTGATTTGATGATGATCAGGGGGAGGGATGGATCACGTATGACGGCTATGGCTTTTTCCAACTTGAGGGAGATCAATAGCTTATCCCCTTCGTCTTTAAAGAGAGTTTCACCTGGTAGAGGGGAGAAAAGGACTTGCTTCGCCTGGGTCTCCAAGCGTAGGAGAGTTTCCTGAATTTGTAGAGCCACGGAGGCCTGATCATGAGCGGTGGGTTTGCGGGTCGGTGAGTAGGTGGTGGTGGTGGTGGTCGGGGTCTTATGGGTGAGCGGTTGGTGGGAGGTATCTACTTTCTTCTTGATGTGGTCCAAAGTGTGAATCACGTTAGTGAGGTTACTATCGATAGAGTTGAGGGAGGAGTTTGATTGCATGGCATTTTGGACAATGTTCTCCAAATGGGTCTCCAAGGAGCCTATTGCTACGTGAAGTACAGCGATGTGGGGGGAGATGGCTTCTAGGGTCTTGCTAGTGATGCTCTCTGTCAGTTGAGCTTGAGTGTTCGATTCCATAAGGAATGTGATCGCGTGCATAGCCTCAGTGGCCAGTTTGGGAAGTTTTCCCATTTGGGTTACATGGAGGAGTGCCGTGGAGAGTTGGTGGATCGTCAGAGGTATATCGGATGGGACTAGGTGTGAGGAAACAAGGAGGGCCAGTCCTTCCAACATGTCGTGAACATTGCTGCTGGGCGCATTGATAATCTCTTCTCTTGTCGGTTTTGCCGTCTTGGAGCAAGTTTGAATGGAGGGAGTGGGTGCTCTGGTTTCCTGGGTGTTTTGTGGGGTAGCGGGGTTCTTGCTCCTCCTGAAGGACATATCCGGGATTCCAGGGAGGGAGCTGCCAAATGGGGCTTGAGGTCTTGCTTGGGGTGCAGGAGTTGCTTCTTCATCACTGAAAGTTTTCAGGGTCCTCGGGCGGTGCCGCGTGGTACGAAGGAAAGAAGCTCTCCAGTACTCACTTGCTAATCAAGTAAGGTAGATGACACGGAAAACTGGCAAACATCATGTGCAAAATGTTACTTTTGTGTGACAAGACTGGATATTCACAGTCAATTCACTCCCGAGAAGTAGTACAGATATAATCAATGTGAAATATGAGAAAAACAAGGATAAAAATTTTGTATTGAGTGGAATATGAAGCCGTTGCATCCAAAGATTTCCTACAGGTTTTGAGTGTCATTGAGACTGCCAGGAAATTGGTGCGAGCACTCTTTGAAGTCCAAAGGAATCTGCTTGAGCTGAGACAGTGCCGTCTGCCTGCCGAACTCAGTCTTGTCTCTGCCAACTCGCAAGTCACAAACCTAATGGGGAAGAAGTGCTGCCACGAAGCTCATGTCCACAACCTTGCAGCAGCACGGGAAGCAAAGCAGATGAGGTCACTCGCTGGCAGTGATGGCCATGGTAGCCCAGCAACAGAGAACTTGGAGAAATTGAACATACCGGTGCGTCTAATTTCACAACTAAGCTTGATGTCCGTTCTAATCTTGATCAAACAGGACACACTCTGCCACAATTTTGGAACTTACCCAGATTCTCTGAGCCTGTTGACAAGCCCCAACCCTACTTGTGATTCCGAATTTGACTTGGGCTCATTGGCTATGGTTCAACCTGAGTTTGAGTCCATCTATAGACTTTTTGGCTTTAGTCCCAGATCTTCAGCTACAGAAGAAATCTTACAGGATCTTGAAGTTGTGCAGCATTTTTATAATGTGCCAGATCAGTTTTCTAGCCCAGCACTCTCCTCTGGCACCTTAAAAACTCAATGAGCTGAAATCCAGATCCTGAAAAGTGGCACTTTGCCAAAAGGCCGATTTGTGTCATACGAAGAGATCTTCAATGATAAGGATAACCTTGTTGTTATACAAGGCATTTGGTGGTGCCAAAACTTGCTGAAGCCATTGGATGGACCAGACATCTTGGAGAAGATTAGGGAAGAAGTACAGTGGAAGGATGAATCTCGCAAACCTGTCAACCTGCCAGATACCGCTGCGTTAATTCCATTCAAGTGCCCACGCTATGAAAATGAACACATCAATCCAAATATGGATGATGATACTGTCAGCGAGAAGGAACTTGATAGCACAGCTGCCAACTTATCTGCTCGAGATCACAGCTGGGAGCTATGGTGTCCTCCAACTGTTGGTACTGCGAAGATGGTGTTGATGGATAGTCAAAACCTCCTCAAGCCACGTCATCCTAATGGGAAAGGATTCTTGAAAGTCGAGTTTAGCATGGATGTTCTGGAGCGACTTCATGCAATGAAAGAATTCCTTTTCGTATACACGGACCTCGAGAGCAAGCTTAATCCGGTGGGAGGGCAGTGGGGAAAAGCAGCACTGCATATTGCACAACGATTCGAGAAGGGGAAATCTTTTTCCCAGCATCTTCGTCAATGGACAAAGGAATATATTCAGGATCAGAAAAACTTACCGCTGAAAGCAATATAGAAAGGTTAGTAGTGCCCCTAGGTAGACCTAGTACGACGGTGTTTTCGAAGTACAAGGTACTCCGAAGGGCGAAGGGACAAAGGAAATAAGCTTTGGTACTCAAGTTCTCAGTGGTGCGAAAGGACACTGACTGGAGTGGGAATGAAGTGGAAGTGAATTTGTTAGAGGGAGAGAATGTGCTAAACATCTTTTCTTTAAGTAGTGTCTAGCTATTGTTTGTACGTATGTACAGTAGTTCTAAATATAAGAGACTGATGAAACAATAGAGACAATAGTAGCCAATGGCATAAAGAGAGCATATCTATTGTATTACTAAACAATAAAGCTTATCGTCCAATGGCAGAAGGTTCTCAGATAAGAACAATAAGAACCAATTATATACAGTATGAATATCAGCCAATCATGGACAGTGTCCTCTAGTTGAATGACTAGGAGATGTCAAACACCTTCTGGTGCTTCCGATCGGAACACAGTTCCGGAGTTGGAACCATTGACATTTTCAACAGGTGTAAAAGAATGAAAGGGGGGTGCGAGTGTGGTAACTCGTCCCAAGGGATTCAAGGGGGGTGTATAAATGAGAAGAGGATGGCTTACAATGTTTTCCGAGTTGTCCTTGTGATTTCCGGTGGCGCGCGGACTGATGGACAGACCAGGACAGGACTTTCTGGAGATGTCAAACAGAAGAATCCTACGTCTCAGAACAGAGAGAGGGTGATTTTCCACCAAAAGATAGATAGATTCTTCTCTACAAAATGCTCAACCTTTATAGTCCTCAGTACGCCCTTGAACTCTATCTAAATATGGTCAGATATGAAATGTGGAGTGGAATCTCCAATATCGCCTGTTGAATGACTGTCACGACTGTGCAGGGTACACGTAGCAACATCTGGATCACCCTGTTGGCCAGGAACACCATTGAGACTAGAATTACCCCTGTCTGCCTCTGGTACCGTAAGTCAGCCTCAATCAGACCACACCCAGATCTTCTATAGACTTGTCTGGAGCTATCCAGAAGTGGACAGGCATGATAGCGGCCTCATCCAACTGTGTCCAATGAGTAGAATCCAGAATAATAGTGACTGGCAACTGTAGGCAGCCACGGGCTCCTACACTGCTTCGCAAGGCCAGTAAGCTGGTCTCCCGGATTGCAGACGAGGAGTTAGCAGGTGATATTCAACTCCACCTGCAAAGCAAGGGAAAATATATTTGCGCAATGGACATTGTTGATTTTCTTGACAATCCAATGGTTCAAAGATAGCATGGCCTGGGGAAATCAGTGTCAGTGAGAACTGCACAGCGGTGGATGGGCAAGCTAGGCTACTGATGGAAAAAGGAGAAACAAGGCCAGTATATTGATGGCCATGAGTGGAAAGATGTGGTCAAGTATCATCAAAATGTGTTCTTGCCAGCCTGGATCAGCTTTGAGTCTCGTTTGTGAACATTTGAGGTGAATAGTCCTTCCGGCGCTAGCGATGGTCACTTCCTGCCACTCTCATCTTCAGAGCGCTATGTTGTTCTTTGGTTCCATGATGAATCAACATTTTATGCAAACGACCGCCGGAAGATTAAATGGGAACATAAAGATGCTGATGCAATTCCTCAAGCAAAGGGGGAAGGAGCATCGTTGATGGTCACTGATTTCGTGTCGGCTGATTATGGGTTCCTTCAATCACTTGATGGGAGCAAGACCACCTGAGTTTTGTTCAAATGTAGAAAGACCTGTGATGGTTATTTTTCAAGCAATGAAATTCTCAAGCAGGTCTCCTGTGCAATGGATATTCTTCAAAAGCATTATCCCAGTGAGGACCACATTTCATCTTTGATAATGCCACCTCTCACGTAAAGCGAGCCAATAATGCGCTATCAGCCTGACATATGCCCAAAAATCCCTCTGCAAATTGGGGGGTCGATGTTCCCTTGTTGGATGCCAATGAAAATGTGGTCCTAGGTCCTAATGGAAAGCCACAGAAGACAAAAATAAAAATGTCACCTGGACGCCTTCCAAATGGAGAGTCTCAGTCTCTCTATGTTCTGCCAGGCCACCCACAAGCTGGTTGGTTCAAGGGGACGGATCAGATTCTCTGAGAGTGTGGCTATGACACAAAGGATCTCAAGGCAGAATGCAAAGGGTTCAAGTGCGAGACTGGAAGAAAAGATTGTTGCTGTCGCCGGAGGCTATTCATGGAGCCAGATTTCTTAAATGTTAAGTCCATCTTGGAGACACAATGCCATGAACGTGGATTTTGTGTAATTTTTCTTCCGAAATTTCACTATGAGATCAGTTTTATTGAGATGTGCTGGGGGTATGGAAAGCGAATATACCATCTCAATCCCCCATCATCAAAGGAGGCTGATCTTGAACACAATGTTGTTTCAGCTTTGAATGCAATTCCGCTTATCACTATGTGCCAGTAATCATTCCTGAGCTTGCTTTGGCAGTTCTATTATGGTGGATCTGACCTTTCTTGCCCAGCTTTGCTGCATGTTCTCACCAATTTAATAATTTATCAATGCATACAAACATGGACTCAATGGTGCACAAGCCGCTTGGGCTATCAAGAAATATCGTGGCCATAGAGTTATGCCTGAGACTCTCATGACAGATCTTGAGCACAAATTTGGGAATTCACATCGAAAGGACTCTGGCATTGTCATCTTTACAATAATCATTCATAGACTGTTTATTCCAATCTCCGCTGGGACTTGGCTTGATTCAGCAGCACTCGGCACAATGGTGAAGACCACATGTCACACAACATCACATCATGTGATGTTTGCCAGTTTTCCATGTCCTCTACCTTACTTAGCTTATGCATCTTTGTTGGCTTCTGTCTGTGACGAGGCCCTGCACGGTCACCTTGGCTGGCTCAGACCATTTAAGTTACATAAAATCCACTCAGAGCTTATGGAATCTAATTGTACTCTCCCTACAGAACTTATCTACCAGATTATATATCTCTTGGGCCCTCTGGACATCATCCAGTTGTGGACTATAAGCCTGATCTTTCATCACTGGTGCAGTGAAGTGATACGTTCTCAGGTGTCCAAGCAGTTCAATGCCATTGCATATGACCCTACAATCTGGAGGTTCCTTTACACGATTGCGTGTCTGCCATGTTATCCTGGGCCTTTTCCTACTCAATCAACTGAGTTCCTTGAACGCACTCTGGTACATTCCAAACAGCTCACGAAATCCTGGACGACACAGCCCATGTGTTGTGTTTCCTGTATAGAGACCTGGGAACTGGGACTATCTTCACAGTTTCCTCAAATCATCAATGGAAGATGGGTCATCAGTTGTGAATTGTCTAGGCTATTTGTGGTGTATGACATCAATTCAGGCTCTTCTCATATCCTATGGAAGAAGGATTCTGGTCTCCCAATCCACTCATGGAGTGCAATGTCCACAGCAACTGATGAAGGCCTGATAGTCTATATTGTATTTAATGATGTTGCCTTGACTTTGCCATGGTACAGCTCTGATTTGCATACAGAAATCGTTGTGCTGATTTCTTGTCACTCTTCAGGAAGCTTCTAGAGTTTCGTGTTGACACTGCCTCTGGTCATCTACATCACACTTTCATCCTCGATGTACCCACCAGGACCCCAGAGGAAATTGTGTGTCTCAATGGCAAACAAACACCATTTTTACACATCGTAACCCAACAATTGATCTTTGATGCACAAACCAAACAGTTCTATGAATTCCCTGAATTCTATTACAAGAAACTACTAATGTTGAAAACTAGTTTCAAGCTCTGGTTAACTAGAACTTCATTCACACTTTATTGACGAAAACACACATTATTCAGATCCACTGTGTCTTTGACCCTGCAGTTTCACCTCCAGTACCGTCGACTCTCATACAAGCCTTCACTCCACCTGCTGACTCATGCTCAGTTGGTGATGGTGTGGGTGCTCTCCACCTTTCGCATGAAGGAGTTTTTCATAATTCTTCTGAAAACTACAAAACTATCCAAGATTCGATCACAGATCTTACAGGGCGCACCACCATACAACTTCTACGACAATTGGTCGAGAACAATGTGATGCACTTTTCTTGCATTGAACTGGCACTTCCCAAACACTTGCACACCGACTCTATCCTTCCAGTAACTGTGGATATCCATGGCGTTGCCCAACTCAACTTCCAACCGTTCAAGCATCATCAGCATATGACCTACATTGAATCTTCGGACGATGGGCATGTGAGGGGTTTCATGCGGTTCTCAGAGCTGAACCGGAGAGTGCAACCCATTTCGGCCGATCTTGTTGTGAAATTTACGATCAATGCAAGCGGAGAGAGATGCATTGCTATGCTTGGCCCAGCGATGATGACTCAAATTGACAAACCATTCCCTTTTGCGCACATCTGGTTTGACAATGTAAGAGGGAGGTTGTGTTTTGCCAAAGGCAGAGGTGTTCCGAGGTTGCATGGTCCTCACAACTTGGATTGGGCGGTGGTTGTCATGGACATCAAGTAGACTATAGCTGGAGCTGACTTGGATGTCCTATTATGGTGAGTCATGGATATTACTTGTCGTGTACCTCTGACAGGCAAGGACAGTGTCGTCCTGTACAGCCCCGAATTGACTTTGAACACTTGGCAACTTAGAGCTGAGGTTACAGACTTTTTTTTCTTGCCAATCGCCTGCATCCAGAGATGTGAGAATCAAAGGAGGGCAGGGTTTCCTTCCACTATGATTCTTGTACAATTTCATTCGCCCATGATCATGGCTTCAGCTTCCCTCTGGTGTTTCGCTTCCCACTGTGGGAGCATGATAAGGGCGCGCGAAAGGAATCAGACCAGACGAGAAGATCAGGGCAAGACTGTGAGTTCTAGCTATGCCCCTAAGATACAGGTCGTCTTACTAACCCTTGTACTCTATTGCCAATAACTGCTTCGGCTTAGTGGGGCCGAGCATGGCTTGCTCATATTTGGTCCTAATGGACAACGGACGACTTCCAACACCCCCCCTCAAGCCCAGCAGAGGCCGAGTCCTTCGGAGTGCTGCGCATGTTTAGCACACGGTAAGGCTTTGGGCAAAATATCAGCAGTCATGTCATTGGTTGGACAATAGACTAAGGTCATCCAACCAATCTTGATCATTTTGCACATATGTAAGTTCTGCAGGTCGAAATACTTGGACTGTTTGTGGAACTGCGCATGTGTTGCAATTGCGAGCGCTGATTTGTTGTTGCCATACAAGATGGTCGCATTTGTTGGTTTGTACC
>JBBPOH010000378.1:0-12780 GCA_038091335.1 Phylloporus arenicola | reverse complement strand
AAGATACCTGTCGTCCTGTTGGACGATGTTTCCAGGAAATGGATCCTGGAGATGATGGTGGGAGAACTTTGACTTGGTCGATTCATCTAATGTAAGTGCGTGAGACTTATAGGTGTATATCTCAGTGCGTATGTATTCGATTGATGGACGAGTTATTGCCTCGTTGTCTCGTAGGATTTCAAGGGTTAACTATGCGCGAGCGCTCAGCAAGGCGCATCATCTTGAGCCATTGGCCAATTTTGACGGTACGTCTTCTAGGTCCAAATCATGTAGACTTGGCCGCTGTTCCTACGGAAACGAGTTGCGAGTTCTGTTCTGATTTTTGCTGCGTCGACCATCAGTCTGTGTACGTTAGGTGTGGAGGAGATAAATCCGTATGTTGTTTCCGTGCGTCCCATCGCTCAATGGATCGTGATGCTCTATGGCCGGATGAGAAAACCATTGGGTCTTCCACAACTGGAGCGCTCGCTTCCAGGAGAACGCGGTCCTCGCATTTTTTATCTGCGCTCCATGTCAAATTGCAGGGTGGATGGTCAGAGCCTGGACAGGTGGTGTGAAAGAAAACACTTTTTTGTGGTATTCGCTCTCTAGCATACATGGATCGCAGTGAATAGAAAACAAAATGCAGGGCAAGCACTGCAGCGCTTTTGGAAACATTTTCAACACAACAACAAACGCATGGAAGTGTACCATACGCAACCCTACTGGTGGCGAAGGTACTGAGCTGCATGCGAAATCATTGCACCAGCCACAGTCTACGCAACATGAGGTACTTACCAGTCACCATCGCGTGGTCACGCTCGTATGGTTCCAAAGTAATTTGAGCGATTGGCTTGAGCTTGCTCGCTCTCAGAGTCTGCACTTCTTGCGAGAAAACGGCAGAGGGTGCGATGGTTGAATCGACGCAACTCGCTTTTATGGAGATAACGATATGACCACCATCCTTGAGGAAATATTGCGCATTGTGAATGACAATACGCGCTTGGTCTGGTTGAGCAACGTCCGCAAAGATCACGTCGACAGTCGAGATGAGCATACGATACTTGTTTGGTAGACGTGCATCCTCGATGATCGCTGGTAAGTCATTCTCAATGCATTTGTTCTCTTTGATTACAATCAGATCTACTCACGAATGACGTTCGTCCGTTTTTTGGCCATGTTGATCAAATCTCGACCCGACCGCAGTGAGAACTCAACAGCATATACGACACCCTCCTACGCGATACAAGGATAATCAGTCACGAGAGACCATGAGATGGAAATACGCACAGGACCGACGATATCTGCGACATGACTGACACTCGTGCCACTCGCAGCACCCAAATACAACACCTTCTTCCCCGGCGCAATAAAAATATCGTCCATCCCACCCAATACGCCGGCCGCCAACTTACTTCGGAATGGATTCCACACTCGATACTCCACCTTGGTGTCCTCCACCCCACCATCGATCGTGATCCGTTTTTCCCCATATACGCTCTCCCCGGGAACGAGGTTTTTGGTGACCAACAAGTGGTCTTTGCCTTTGGCGATGAATATCCCAGGGTGTCGGTGCGGCTCGAGGATGACTCTTGCTCCGCCTCTCGCGCCCCCTCGTCCACCGCCGCCTCTTCCGCCCCCACGTGCGCCTCTTCCACCTCCGCCCCCACGACCTGCACCCCCCCTACCGCGCGCCTGAATGCCGCCCCCGCGTACGCCACCACCTATGTCGCAGTTAAGATCCAGTATACGGAAAGGATAATCTTGAGAGATTCACCGCGACCACCACCTCTTGGAGCACCACGTCCAGCGCCCCCTCGGCCTCCGCCGCCACCTCTCCCTCCAAAGCCACCGCGGTTACCTGATGCGCCTTGGAACAACCGATAGAGCGTGAGCACAGACGACAAATGATCGTAAAAGGTTGCAAAGGAGGGAAACGTACCGTATGGCATTGATTGTCCCTGCAGTTGGGCTGGCCTGGATCGAGTAGACAAAAATTTAGAGCCAATTGGTATCAGGTAAACAAGTTCAAACTCAATGCGTTCAAGGCCTCGGATTCAAATCGCTCGTCGCTCGTTTCTGGGACAGCATCAATGCAACATCACGAGAGGCGAAGGCTGCGGCTGTGGATCGACGTACTATCGCTTCTCTTGACCTACCTGAACATGGTAAAATTGGCGAGGAATATACGCAAGCATCTGAATCAATTGGATTACGGAACCGTCAGAACTGGAACAAAAACCATTCTCTGTGGCGAAGGCGGGATTCAGACAACCTTAGGGACCCAAGTGTTTGCCGTTGAGCGAGATAACAACGTGAACATTGCCCTTCCGCGTTGGTCACAAAGTTCTTACTAAGTTATTCATTCCATCTGTCAGGCTGTCACCACCCTATCATTTTGGAGTATGCAGTACGTACTCCCAATACTTCTATTGTAGGCTTAGGTTCTCACTAGTCAGTTTGAATTTCTCCTGCAATAAGCCTGTGCACGTAACGTTGTCCGAAATGAAGGTATACTTGACCCCCAAGACCGGACCAATAAATCCGAATCTCGAAATGACTGCGTCACATTGAATCAAGCCGGATACCTAGGTGAATTAATGAATGCGAGGATTACCACTATGGTCAAAATCGGCTGAACGAACGAAAAACATCCGAGTCCGTCGGTGGGCATCCAGTGTATAGATAAGGCTACTTTACTCGACATCAATGCTAGGCTTTCTCTAGAAGTCCTCGGCGGCCTCGTCAGTGTCTCTGGCTCGGCCTCTTACCTCAACGATGAGAAATCAAACACCCAGGAATACGCGTACGCCATGTCTTTGAAGACACGGCTCACTGAAAAGCGTATTCCCTTCCTCGAGGACGAGGTAGTCGATAATATCATCGAAGGCGTAGTAAAGGACTATATCATACCTGGGAAAGCTACTCATCTCGTCTCGTCTATCGTTTACGGTGGCTCCTTGATCGTCAATCTCGTTGCCAAGAAGTCAGAGTATTCAGAGGATGAAGTGATTGAGGGCAATTTGCAGGCACGTCTTGAAAAGTTGAAGGGAGCTATCAGTCTCGAAGGCGAAGCGAGTGTGGAAATCAAGAATGAATTCAAGGACATGAATGATAAATTTGATCTCATCGTATGTGCATACATCTAACCTTGCTACGATTTTTAATACTTTTGATCGTAGATGCATGGTGATGTAGCTTTGGACGATGTCCCGATCAATCCCATGGACCTCTTGGACAGTTTCCCAGGCGCTGCGAAGCTCCTCCAAGCCAATGGCGGGGTCCCCATTTCTGTTACCCTTCAGCCCATTCCTCAATCTGTACACGACATTGGCCACATCTATCAGCTCGATGCGAAGATCGTGGATATTCTCCTCTAGCATTCTCAAACCTCGATGACCTGCGTTCTCGCTTCAAGGTTCTGGAAGAGAGCGTCAAGAAGCAGACAGCCATCGTTCCTGAGCTCACTCGGACTATTCGTGTTGTCACTCAGGGGTATACCAATACCTATGGCGAACTGCTCCTTAAGCTTAAGGCATATTTACTGGATCAGCAACACGGAGATTACGGTAGCGGCTTATCAGATATAGAGAATGATCATCCTCTAAATCCGTCTTACAGGACCTCTGCTCGAGACAGCTACGAAGTTGTATGAGAAGCATCTCGACCTGAAGCAGAGAGACGAAGAAATATCAAAGCAGTACCCATCAAGCCTCGCGGGGTTGGAGAACCACCATTCGCGGTTCCAGAGCTTCGTCTACAGCGTTCAGAAAGAGAAGAAAGTTATACAAACCTCCCTGGTGTTTGCTCCCACTAGGGCTGTTTTGGAACGTTCACTCCACTTGAGCTCCATTGCCGAGGTCGCCGGGTCTATCACAGTTCAGCACAAGATCCCTCTATTCATCATGACTGCCCTTTCTGACGAAACATTGAACCCTATCCGGGAAACCCTCAAGTTCCTTGCGATCATTCAAAAATATGCTGGGTATTTCGTGGACTCCACCTCCCCTCCCTATCTAGTCTACGCAGAGAGCCTGTATATTCTCGACCAGGTGCTTTCCGGGGAAGGAGATTTTCATGACGTCGATAAGCCCTCTGTCTTCCTTGGCAATGTCGATGAAGAAGGCATTTTGACCTGGGAGCCTTCACCCACGGTTCCAGAACCCCCTACTCCTAATCCCAGTCCAGATATTGTTTTCCCACTGCACCACAATCCTGAACGGTACGCGATATTTCCAATGACCTGGCTGCATCGAACTTATCCTGTCATATGCGTGCACAGCAGTACCCTCATGTTGAACATCGATCCTGTAGACGGCACAAAGTCGTACAGTATCCAAATCCGTGCAAGAGAAGCCAAGGAACCTGCTAATCTTTTTCTTCTTCTCCTGGGCCGTCTTGAGGATGGTTTTCTGTTTTTGTCGATCCGAAACGGTTTAACGATTTGTGATGAATTCAATTCCAGTAGAGTCTTACTGGAACCAAAGAAGCGGCCAACTTTGGGTGGGCTATTCATGGGAACCTTTGTTCAAGACATCCAGAACAAACTGTGGACTCTATACCTGGATGATGAAGAAGTCGCTCGTAGGCAAATCACTGACCACGACATTTTTCCGGATGCAACAAAGGCGAGCATCTGCGCAACTCCGTGCAAACCATAAATTGACGCCAGCTTCGCAGTTACGGGTGTGCTTCTCGGGGGAATTGAGCACAGGTCTAGGCGAGGTAAATTTCTTTGATATTATTTTTAGTATCTTGGCCCACCCCCTCGTAGCTACTAGTTCAAGGCATATGCACGTGCGCTCACCAAGGTAAGTCATATTTGCTGGTCACTAGCTACTGCTAATGACATCTTTCCAGGAGGAGGTCGAGGCTCTAAACCAGGAGTGGAAACGTTGAGGAGAATTAGATCGAGAAGGAGATGTAAATTCGGACAGAGAAGAATCGCTCATGTGTCGGCACTTTTTTTCCATATTCAAGTTCTGTAGCGTGTGTATGTTACGTCCAAGAGAAAAGCACCTTTGGTGAGGCGTCAGGACATAGTCTCAGGAGCCGAGGTTCTCGTAGCCTACTCTCCCTCCACCGTGTCGGAGCCTCGGAACGTGGAAGATATACAAAATGTTTCTCTCTGCCTCCAGGTCACACCATTTGCCTTTCTCTCCTTGGGGACGCACCACCTCGTAATGAGCATCTTCAACGATCAGTTGAACCTGCGGCTTATAATAGCCGGGTTTGGCATGATAGTATCAATGTTCTGAATCCTGATTCTGAACTTTCTGTCAAGAAAATGACTTGCAACTTCGTGTTTTGGTGGGTACTGTCAGGAACACAACATAGACGCTCGTTAGCCTTAGCATGGACGCCAATTCGAGCAGCAACACTAAGCTGAGCGCCACCCGCAACTTGTTCGTATTTTGCAAGCCTCTGTCTCATTCCTCATTCCTGCCAGCTCTCAGACTAGTTTTCTAAAAGCTACTCCTCTCCCAGTCGTGATCGCAGTATCATTGTTCTCAGACATTTGGTTGCTCTGCAATAGTGCCCAATTTCAACAAGGAGTGGGTAAGGGCATCGTCCATCCGTACTTTAAATGATCTGCCTCACCAATATTTTAAGACCATGCCAAAGTCACTCAACATTATATTGTTTGGTGAAACGGGTGTCGGCAAGAGCTCACTGATCAACCTGATCGCTGGCCAGGAAGTTGCCCAAACCTCCAGAGACACCGGCGCCTGTACTATGTCCTACAGGCCGTACTCCTTTCAGGTGTATGGCGTGCTATACACTATCTGGGACACCCGTGGATTTTCCGAGGCAGACACGGAGATGGGTTCCAAAGCCTATCTTATAGCTGTGGAGCAAGCGTATAGCCTTATCCAGGAATTATCGGCTTCTGGAGGGGTTGATCTTCTTGTGCTTTGCCATCGTGAAGGCCGCATCACCGTCACAACGCGAAATAATTACAGACTATTCTATGAAGTCCTTTGCGAGACCAAAGTCCCCATCGCAATCGTCATCACGTACCTTGAACGTCATCCGCGAATGGAGGATTGGTGGGACAAAAACGTTGAGGTCTTCACGAAACACGAGATGCCAGCTGCAACGCATGCCTGCGTTACTGGACTGTCCGGACACGCAAAGTCTCAGGAATCCAGACAGGCTATCGAGAACATGTTGGGTCAGCATGATGACAGTGGAAAGTACAATATGCCTCCCGTCGAGTGGTTTCGACGATTTGCGCAACGCTGGGCGGGGTTTCATGGTCGCGCGAATGGAATAAAGAAGGGCGACATAGAGGACTACCTGCGCAGGCGATGCGGACTTAGTGTCCGTGATGCACATGATATTGCCACCATACTTGGAGAAGATGACAGGTAGTTCCATTTTATCTGATCGCAAAATTCTAGCTCGATGCTAATATTCAAACTAATAGTCCCAAGAAACGTTTCTTTGGATTATTTTAGCTTTAGATTATGCTCTGCGTCAATCATGACTCCTTGCCTAGGACATGTAGTACCTTGTTTTGCCTATGTCGATCCATTTTCTGCCGCGTGTCAGTCAACCTTCATTGCCTCAACTTCTCTGTCTTAATAGTTCATATTTCTGATATGCACACATACCATCTTATGGAAACAGCTTTGAGGTTTTCGTCAATTGAGGACTAATTATTGTGCTCGAACTCGAGTGTTAGAAAACAAATAGACTTAGCTAGTTTGGTACATCCACGACACAAAATACAACGAGTCCTAGGGCTCCAATTTCGCCGCAAGCTCCTCTGCTCTCTTTCGTTCCATTCCGCAGCGCCTAACCAGGACATTTACTATTGACTTTCTCGTAAATCCCTTTCTCAACGGTGAAAAGAGGCTGAACAAGGGTAAAAATTCGAAAAACCAAGCTTCAGAAGACATGGTAAATCGCTCCCCGCAATGAGCTTGCAATAAATCCCAGACGCGTCTTCGTGATTCAGGATACTTGTCGTGCGTCGGCAACCCGGTGACGCAAAGATGGGCTGCAAATTTTAATCCCAGCTGCTCTAGGTGATCTACGTTCCTCGTCCACCAATCCTCCATATCGTCTTCCCGTTCGAGGTGTGTCATGGCTAACGCTATAGGGACCTGAGACCTGCAAAGCGCCTCATAAAATAGCCGATAATTCGCCTGCGAGGTCGCAGTGATTCGAGGCCCGCGAACGCAGAAGACGAGCAAGTCGACACCACCGTGGGACTCCCAGTCACGGATGAGCCGATTAGCCTGCTCTATTGATTCGAGTTCCATGTCTGGCTCATCCAGGCCGACTGTGTCCCAGATTTGCACGTCCCTGCCATTCACCAAGAACGGGTAGCGTTTGAAGGACATGGTGCAGCCCCCAGCCCCACTGGATACCTCGGCTACAGTTTGCCCAGCCATGAGGTTGATCAACGAACTTTTTCCCGAACCCGTTTGACCAAAGAGGATGACATTAAGAGGGGTTCCGCTCATGGATGATCTGTAGATAATGATGATTAGCCCATTGGTGTCTATCCGGTCACCATGGTCTGGAGCGGGGCGTCGAGACTAACCCAAAAGATGCGATAGTAGTCAAAACAGCAACGAGATAGTATGCCGGAGTGGGTAAAGTTCAGGACAGCTGGTTGTAAATTGAAGGAATCAGTTGTGCCGAGGGCGTCTGAGGACGATGCTGGGAAATATAATGTTATCCATCCATACCTAAAGTATACCACAGGCCCATCTGATAAAATGATCGTGGACTTGGGACACCGCTAAGAAAGTGGGACAGATCTTTTGCGGAATGTAACAATTTAGTGATGTGTTCAATGATGGATCACCGGGGACCCTTAAGCCACGCAGTGGTACGACAAAATCATGCATACTACAAGCTGATATAGCGAACTTACCGGCAGACATTCCTGAGCTTGTGAGGTTTACAAGAAAAGGACACCGTCGGCATTTCCCGTGGTAATGAGCGTGTCGGAAGTCCCAGTCCCTACACGAGGCTAATCAGCTGTGCTCACCCAGCTTGAATTCCCCTCGAATCGATGATAGTACTACAGTTTACCCATCTGCCTCGTCATTGCGCACGTTCCTTGACAATCACATATAAAGTGATGTTTTCCACCTCCACAAAGTGCTAGATGAGTGTCTCACACAGATTTCCAGCGACGCTATGACAAACAGGACTCTCAATATCGTTCTGTTTGGAGAAACCGGTTCGGGGAAGAGCGCAGTAATCAATCTTCTCGCCGCCAAGGCCATCGCGCCCACTTCGTCGGACAGTGACGGGTGTACCAAGGCTTACCGCGCATACCCACTCACCATAAATGGCGTATCATACACCATCTGGGACACCGTTGGCCTGGAACAGCCAATCAATACAGGATATCTGCTTGCCATCGAACAGCTGTGCGAGCTGATCAGGGAACTGTCTAGGACGAGCGGTGTGGATCTTCTTCTGTTTTGCCACCGTCAAGGTCGTATTACCACCACCACCCAGAGAAACTATACACTTGTGTACGAGGTGCTGTGTCGGAAGTCGGTCCCTATCGCCGTCGCCATCACACACTTGGAGCAAGAGAAGCGTATGGAGGACTGGTGGGATCAGAACCTGACGATCT
The DNA here is from genome assembly GCA_038091335.1 of Phylloporus arenicola. Lineage (NCBI taxonomy): Eukaryota > Fungi > Basidiomycota > Agaricomycetes > Boletales > Boletaceae > Phylloporus > Phylloporus arenicola. The sequence continues at coordinate 4,193 of JBBPOH010000378.1, read as the reverse complement.
TTGAGCAGCGCGGCATAGAGGCTTTCGGGCACGCCTGTGTCACTACGTTGGTAACAGACCCAAAGGCACAAGAGTCCAGAAAGGCTCTCGAGTGCCTCTTGGGGAGCCATGACAGTGATGGAAGGTATAGAATGCCCACCGAGAATTCGTCGGAATTAGAGGCGGAGGGAGATATCATGAAGGTTCTGGGAGAGCGCTGTGGTCTCCGCGAATGTCACGCCTGTCGCGTCGCACAAATTCTTGCGGACTGGTAACGTTGACTGCTTCTTTCCCATCGATCACATATCGTTAACTTGAACTACTTTGTATTATGGCTATGGGGTTTTTGCGTTGGGGTGGAGGCGCGCTTCATTAACGAATGGCATCACCATCCTAGCCCTATTATACTAAGTAGTAAATAGAACCCTCCGCACTGCTTTCAGCCATGCATGCATGTACCTAGGCAAGCAAGACGAGGCAAGTTATATCGATTGCAGCGACTGGCTTCCCGCCTTTTGTACGCGACAAGATCTTGGTGCATGTCCACTGTGATGTCTAGTGCTCTTTCGACATTGACAGTGACAAGGGCGATTGCCAGCGTCCGATCGATGGTGTCGTTAGAAGTCAGCGCGAGCTACGAGCGAGCATACATATATATGTATCTGTTGGTCGGATATGTCATTATGGGTGCACGACCCGACGCAGGTTGCGTGCCTCAAATTCATCCAGGGATACCAGGCCGACCTGAACGCCGGCTTCTAACGAACGAGTCGACTGTGAGCGGCGGTCCTGCCAGGCTGTCAACCGAATGTCAGGACCATTCAATAAGAAATAAGTGAAAACACGTACAACTGTCGTTGATCCCAAGTGGTCGGAAAAGGCTTCGGTCGAGTGACGATGACGCTGACCCCAGCACGCGCAATGTGGCTAAACTCATACCAATGTCGTTTGCGCTCCTAGGAAGGATTTGAGCAGCTGTCACACCAGACCATGCCAATTCGTAACCGTTGTCGTGCGCATTCAACCCGTCAATACTGTGCAACCATGGTAAAATTGCTGCTTGGCTGAATTCGTATCATCTGCACCTATTGGGCTATGGACGATCGACAGACAACGAGAAAATGAAATGACTTGCCAGCGAATTCTTGTATCTCCCCACTCCAAGGTGCGAATGGAGATCACCAATTCCAGGGGTAACTCATGGGCCATTTGCGTCCACGACGTTGATGTCGAGCGTTTTGAAAAGATTGCGGCCAACGATTCGAATTAAGCCATTGAGTCGCCACTGTGAAATAACCTCAGTTCCGTTGTATCCAGAAGTCCATATTGCCAATCAACGTCGGTTTCGTCTCGGGGGGAAACGGCCAGATTCAGAGTGAGAGTGAAAGTTCACTGGAGGACCAGCAGGCGTATTCAAGGTTGAGGATCTCGCCAACGGGGAATTGTACGTGCGGATTCTACGCCTGATCAGAGTCGCGAGGTAGAATATCGAGACAAAGCGACCCGTATGAATACGGCCTTCCCACGCATTTTCCACCTGTTGCATTGACCTAAGTATCGGCTGTTGGTCAAGTGATAAGTTAGCAGGAAGCGAAATTACACGCTGCGAAGTTCCAAGCTTGTCCTTGAGTATTATGTAGTGCTCGTTGAGGAAAAGACGGACTTTGCCGCAAGATGTGATCAATTCATCTGTGCCTCCGACGAATTTCTGATTCTGAAGGCTTTTCCCGATGCACCACGCACTCCACATAGAGGAAATACTGCTCAATATTTTCAGTTATCTGTATTCAACTTGGCCCCCGGTCTCCCGAAGTCGAAGGCGCCGTCGTGCAAATGCGCATCTTGTCGCGCTGGCGAGGACGTGCAGAGCATTCAAGGATCCCGCATTAGATATGATCTGGGCCGAATTAGATGACTTGACCCCTCTCGTGCGTTGTTTACCCAAGGAATTGTGGGTTGTAAATGAGCCAGAACATGGTGTAAGTCGAATGAAACATTTCGTGCTGGCCAACTGAGATAAATTGGTGCTGAAATCTGTGTACAGGGCATTTCGCTTTATTCACTCAAGAAAGCCCTCGGGAAGGTCGAGTGGGACATCATTCTAGGTTATACACTTCGCGTGCAGGCTCTTCTTCGCCTAAGTGGTTCCTTGGGTTTGGCTGCGGACAGTATCGAAGTGTTCTCCAAGCCACCACTCTCTGGATCGATTTTCCCAAGGCTTCGTATCGTCGCGCTGTACGATCCCAGTGCGACAGTCGCCCCATTAATACGACATTTCGCACATTCCAAAGTAACGGATATCTTGCTTTGGGGCGATGAAATACTTGGCACTGCCATAGATGCTTTTAGATCAGCATCTCCGTTCGTGACTAAGTTCAATGCGTCACAATGGACTGACAATGATGCGCTCTCGAGCCTCATATGCCATTGGCAAAACCTTTGTTCTGTGCATTGTGGCAACATCAGTCTCAATATTCATGCTCTCTCTCATCTTTCCCACTTGCGCAACCTGACCTATATGTCCTTCGAGACAAACGATGCAGCTGTTGATCAAATTCACGCTGCTCAATCCCTTAGCGCCATGTTGACCTTCCCAGCGCTCCATGAACTTCGTCTCAGCTCCACATTTATAATCCCTATCTGGAGGCTCATCCGTCATTTTCGCCTCCCAACCATTCGTGTCTTTTCTGCTGGTCTTCTTGCCCGGCCCACAGTACCAGATCTCATGTCATTTGTCGTGTCCCTCCAAGAAGCTTGCAACCACAACTCGCTCAAGTGCCTCACACTTCGTGTCTACTACAAGGATGGATCCATGATCCTAACCTCACCTTTGTTCCATGTCACTTTTGATCGCCTTCGCCCTCTAACTGTCTTCACGAACATCGAATCCATCACGCTTGACATTCCTTGCGGCATGGATTTGAATGAGCGCCAGTTACTCACCTTGGTATCTTCATGGCCTCATCTGGAACAGTTCGAGGTGGCGAGGAACTATGACTGGACGCCATCGAGCGCCATCACTCCCGCAGGCTTTCTACAGCTGCTGGAAAGATGCAGGTCACTCCGAGTGCTCTACTTTATGTTCGACACACGCGGTTATACCGAAATTCCCCAAGGTCATCCATGGCGCGGTCTCACGATGCCACAACACACATTCATTCACCTCCTCAACTCCCCCATCGAAGAAGAGTCTATCGAAGCGCTTGGCGTTTTCTTTCACGTCGCACCATACCCCAATTTTAGTCTGACTACCCACTGGAACAACTTCTTTTACCAAGGCAGCGACCGTCCTCGTGAGCTTTGCGATCTGTACTATGACCGATGGGTGCGTGCTCGCGATCTTGCGCGTGACCGTTGGGGGGAGAGGAAGAACTTGAGACATTCCCTGGATCCGACGCCTGATCTTAACATCAGTGATGAATGAAGAAATGAAGAATGGAGAAATGATGGTATAGCGGACAGGAACCCTCTGTCGATGAAATGGCCGATTTGCATAGCGTGCAAAAGCGACTACGAACCCCCTGTTTAACAACAACCATGGTAACCATGTAGCACGTACTTCTCTTCTCTTCGTTTGTTGACTCGTTCTGAACAATTTCACATCGCCGAAGCTTATTGGAAGTGGAACCATATATCATGTACTAAATGTCTGAATGTTTCATGAAATTGAAGCCTGTCCGAGGATCGCTTCGTGTCCCTGGAATTGTTACAGCTGACTGGTTACAACATCGTGGGGATATCAACTAAGTATGCAGATAAGTCATGATAAAGGTCTAGGTAAATGACAATAGTGATGCCTCCACCATGGGCATATATATGCAAAGTAAGGTCTTCAGAGACATGACGAGTCAGAATGCGGGTAACAGTACAGAGTCAATGCTGCTAATGGTAAACCAAAAACTGAAAGAACTAGAGAGCAAGGTAAGACAATAGCCGAGTGTTGTGGGGAAGCATAATCGTCTTTATATTACCTGTCCATGAGCCGTCACACCTCAGCATCACCACCTTGTTAGTTACCTCCTTGGTCCACGAGTTGGATTCTCGCCTTCTCAGCAGTAGGCAAAAGTAGTTTGACTTTTCCCTCACGCTGCCGCGGCCAGTGGTACCGATCCCATGGTAGTTGACGACCCCAAGTGCATAATTCTGGCCTTGTTTAGCGGCACGAATTCGAGTGGGGATGAGGTCCATAGAGGGCGTGGAGAGGGGTATCGCTA